>JAMQGT020000166.1:0-82778 GCA_024447675.2 Pterophyllum scalare
GCTGACAGCCGGGACTCTCAGTCTGTTAGGACAGATCATCAGTGCGGCCGTCGACTCCGGCCTGTTTTCTTGTGTGCTCTGTGATAATGTTGCATCACTTGCAGTTTTTGCAGTGCGCGCTCGAGTAAACGAAAGTGTCTGAGAGTTGCTGAAAATGTCTATCAAATATCCATTTTCACACTTCGCGTTTCTCCTTGCCACATGCTATTCCCTGAACTTTTCCTTTTCCGCACGGATTTAGATCAGCAGAGCAGCTAACTTTGCTGCCAGCGGTAGAGAATATCCATGCCAGAATTGACTATGGATCTCTTGACATTATGAGGTTAAGCACAAAAGAAACACATATTGAGGCTTAGCTCTGGACTAATATTGGAATGTGACCATGAAAGACATTTCTAATCTGCTCAGCCAAAATCACATTAACTCTCCTAATGTATTTTTTTCCACACTTACTGAGCTGGGTCTGGGAACATTTTTAATGGGAAACTTTCCTCTTTACACTGGTGAAGGAGAGGGGGGAGAGTACAAGAAATGCTTCTTGTGTAACTAATCTATCCTGATTCTGGAAGCAGGGTGAACATTTTCTTTTACACTTGAACATGCATAGATGGCTGGAGACAAAGCTCTGCAGATTTTCCCGTAATAAACACAGCACAAATCTATCAGAGTCACATTCAGTAGCATGTCAGGGCAAAGAAAAACCAGCAGTCCATTCCAAATATGAAACAGCTCTTCGAGTAGGAATATAAGAAATGGCACCATCCTGAAATGTGAAGCCAAGCAGGACGCCCGCCCCTAGAAGACAGATGATTGGCTGTCAGGATCTCTCTAAGACTTGCTGATCATCACTCGGAGCACGCAGACTCTCTCAGCCAGCCCCCCCCCCCCCAAGGGAATTGTGAGAACTCAGTCTACAAAGCAAGGGAAGGAGAGAGAAGTGAGAGTGAAGAGGAGGTCATTAGTAGCTGCTTTATGAGGAGAAGGGTGTAAAAATGAGGGCAGCACATATAACCATCTCCAATCCCCAGATACGAGAGTATTCATGGTGTTCTTAATTATAACCTCGCATATACATATTTTCTACTCACGTGTCATAGTTCCATGATCTGTGGCTATGTTCACTATCTGAGGTTTGCTCAAGATGCCCTTTTCTGTGACTAAAGCATGTATTTAGGCTACCATGGTAACGTAAGGGAGCACAGTAATTAGATCTTTCTGTCAGTGCAGGCCAAATGGTACCCTTTGCTGCTAAAAAATAAAGCCAATGCAAAATTGCCAAAACTGCATTTCCTTGAATGGCCACTTGAGGCTGGCAACAAAAATTAGTAATTTGCCATAGAAATCAATGCAAAGTGGTCATCTTTACAACACACTGGTATATATATATATATAGTACAGTACATTAAATATATATCAATATGCAAATATATGAAAAGGCTTACACAGTAGTGGTGATAGTATTGTTCTGGTATGATGATAACACATCATAACTTATTGCAATAATTACCCTGATATTGAACCAGAAATCAAAGTTTCTCCACATAAAAGGCCATCCTGCAACAGGTTACCAATCTAAGGCTGATGCACATAAAGCAACACATTCACGCTTGCATATTTACACTGGTTCTCTAAAAACAGTGAAAAAGAAAACTTCAACAAACATGTGGAAACATGCAACCTCCGCACAGAAAGGCCAAGTCAAGATTCTTGACCACTGCTGGTGATAAGCGTTGCAGAAAGTGCTAGGAAAAAAGAGAATCATATCCTTACAAGTTTATTTCAGTCAGTGTATTCCATATTTATAATGAGCAGTTTTGCGTCACCCCTTTGGTGTATATAGTGTACAGAATGCCTTGTCTCTGAGCAGTTGACAAAAGGGGAAACAATTGGTGAGTCATCTTTGCAATAGCTGTACAGAACAGGCACACCGTGGAGCTTAGTTTGTAGAGGCAGAAGTAAATTCAAGACATTTTATATTCCACTGGCTGTGGCTTTAAATTAAAAGAACATATGCACCGGCCTGAAGTGGAGGAATGCATTCAACCAACATACTGATGTGGAAAATTGGGTTGGTAAGGGATTAAAAGTATCGTTTCACACTATTGGTCACAATGTAATTCTGGTTACTGTTCCACCCATGAAAGCTGACAAATTGAAATGCACTCTGTCCCCAAACAACAGGCTGGAAATGGGCCGCATTTGCTTGTCATTTTGGGATATCACATGTTCAAAGGTTAGCTAACTTTGTAGTTTCCTTACATCTTTTCTTAAAACTCATTTACTCAGCACCGTCATTGTGGATGTAAAATTATATTTGACCCTTTTCCAATGAGACACCACAAAACCAATGGGTCCAAAGTTGGAACAGCTGACATCAGTGGGGGTGGGGGTCCCAAGTGTATTGAAAAGGTTCGTTGTCAAAAGACACTACAGGAAGACTGGCTCCATACTGGCTCTGTAGTGGCGGAAAATAGATAACTCTGATGCCAGAAAGTGCAGCTCTAGCGGTTTAGCAGTAGTGGTATAGGTAGTGATGTTTGATATGTGAGATGTAGATTATTGTGGATATGATAATAGCTGTTGGAGAAGCAGCAGTAGGTCTCCTGATAGTCTGCATGAGCTTTTCCAAAATAGAACAGAAGCAGATAAGACTCTAATCTCAGTAATAGCAGAAATGGCTTTTCTGTCCCTATGGAGATGGATGGGGGTCAGTTAGCCGCTGTCCTGTTGTGATCCCAAGCAACAAAATGGCTGAGAGGAAGGGAGCACGGCACTCCTTGGAGAACCTCCTATTTTTTTCCCCAGCTGTGGAAACAGAATTCTAAAGTGTCACTCAGTGATTTGCGCTCTTGACAGAAGAATTTTTCAAACTTGAAATCCTCGTTCTCACATTTACAGCTCAACCAGACATGCTCATTTTTCAGTGTACAATACAAGACAAGCGCAATGGGATAAATGGTGCCAAGATTGGGTCTCAAGTGTTGGGCAGGTGCTTATGTGCTTTCTCCTTGTAGACAGAGACATGCTTCAGCTAATTTCAAATGACTTTGAGTGATGAATTGAACTCTGAACGTATACTGCCAGATCAAGAAATGTCAACAGCTGTGATGCAATTTTATATGTGGAAATTAAAGACTAACATATAAAAGCTTTTAGAATCCTGTGGCACTAATGTGGGAATGCGGTGAGTCAGAGGGGAATATTGTTCCCATAAAGAATTCAAGGACTCAATTATGTCTTTCAGATGCAGCTACCTCTACACCTCACTCATTCTGAGGACAGAGACAAAAGGGAGAGCATCTGGAAGATATGGAAAGTAATAGAAAGACAGCGTTACAAGGAGAGCACGTGAAAGATGAATGAAGAGAGACGGAGAGTGAAAGACAGTTTTCGCTGGGTGCAGAAATTTGTTTGTATTATTCTTTGACCTGGAATTAATCAGCAGGAGCTGTCATTAATTTTGATGGACTGTAGTGCATTGCACTGTTTCCATTGTTAGCTCGGGCCTGCAACCACCTCAATTACTGCCCACTCAATTCAGCACTGCCTGTTTCATCCGTACCGAGCTTTATTATTCAGAGGAACATTTGATTTAGTGCCACATTCAATTTTAATAGGGTAAACACTGAAAGTCACAATTACAAACACACTGCCATCGTGAATCCTCCTTTGCTAAATTTGTTTTAGCTCGCAGAGGTCAATTTTATTTTGCCACTCAAAAGACACAATATCTACATGCACGAATTAAGCCCTGATACTACTTAACAGAAATTACACTGATAGTGTTTTCCCATGCACAAAAGGGATTTCCACATGGATGCTACACAGGTTATTTGCTGCCTTCACAGCAGACGTGAAGAGCTAAAGACTTCAGAAGGCCTCAAGACAACATGGACAGTCAAATAAAGGGTGAATATAGGAGCAGATCCCCTAATGTTTCTAATGCTGTGTTCAGTATTTACCCAAACACCAAGGCTGATCAAGATTGAACCAACAGGACTGTTTTTGAATGCCCAAGCACCATTATGGTAGAAATAAACACTATGCACTGCAACAATACTGTAGCTGCAGTGTGGAAGAGGCTGCCTGTTCCGACGTGTTTGTCACCACTGCAATTTGCATAATTCTGAATAATTTTTTTGAAAAGTTTACCGGCAGAATAATGTGATTTGGCATTATTTATAGAGGAAATAGACTTTCTTTTTGAAACGGTCCCTGTCAATTCATCCCATGCAATTGTTAGTGTAGTACAAGAAGTCTTCTGTGACACGCAGGACAGCGCACAGCCACGAATATGAGGATAAAGTTTCCAAAAAGAAATGGGATAGGGGTAAGTGTTTACATGTACGTGAATGCAGGATGCAGCATTAAAGGCATTATTTTTCTTATAATTAGTATACATACATACATAAAATAAATAAGTAAATGTTCCTCAACACATAAACACAAAAGAGCGGTTATAAATACTGATAAGCGTGCTTGTCTAGAAAGACACTTCATTTAAGAATTTGTGAGTGACCAAACTGCTAAAAGCATTTTCCAGGTTAACTGAGAATAATCTTTAGCTTTCGCCTTCTGTCACTGAGTTTAAAATAGCTTTTAAAGCACAAGAGTCATAACTGACTTCTGTCATTTATGTCCAGAGGCATGCATGCCAAAGGATCACATATTCTCTACCACGATTTGTCACGTTTTGCACTTATTAGACAAATAAGAGCTCTGAATGCCCATCGTAGCCTTGGTTGTGCTACAACTACCAGTTGCCTAACGTGGTGAGAATGGAAAATAAACTTGAGTTTTGTTTTCGCAGGCCCGGCGGTGATAACTGCACAGCTTCTACCCTTGGCTTAACTGTTTATCCTAGACAGATCAGCCCAAGTATTTGCACACGCTCCTGGTTTATCTCGCTTGTGCCATTGTGCGTCCCGGAACGAATGAAAGCATATGTTCACGCTGAGTAAAATGTCTGATGCAAAATGACTGCAGATGGGTGCAGTGTGGCACTAAGTCAAAGAAGAGGACAGAACAGCCACAAAGGAAACACGAGTAATCAGGGTGGAGAAGTGTCACTTTGGCTCTTGTCACCTTTTGGATTGATTGGATGGAAACATAATTAAAGGGGACAGCTGTGCAATCAATAACAAATCCCTACATTCACCCATGGGCAGGACTGCAGACCACCCCCTCAGCACCGTCTCTCTTTGTCAGTCACACAAAACACACACAGACACGCGCACACCTCTTGGTGCTGGACTTGGGAGTAGTGATTTGGAGCGTGACCGAACGTGTCATGCAGCAGCAGCAGACGTTATGTAAGAGAGTCATCCCTGCTTGGCCCTCTCTCTCTCTCTCTCTCTCTCTCTCTCTCTCTCTCTCTCTTACTCATTGGCTCTCACCTCCAAAGGGTGGGAGTGAGGACTCAGCAAAAACAGCCAGAAAACACCCATGAACAGCTCATGTTTGATCTCAAAGCCTCCCACGTGCTCTCATCACCTCATGCTTTCATATGTTGTTGTGGCTCATATCAACACCTTGGCCAACTGTCTGAATCACAGTGTGAAAACTACATGGAGGAAGAGGAGGATGCCAGTAAGAAGGCACAACAGACACAGGATGATAAAGAGCCTGCAAGTATTTATATGTGTGACTCCTATTTTGGGCTCTCTCATCTCTTTTGTCATTTTGTGAAAATCAGCTAAAACTGGAAAGGTCTTTTTTACACACAGCAGACAAAAGAACAATCAACAATAATAAATAATAAAGAGGCAAAGAATTAAAGGTACTTGCTCAAAATCTAACACAGATGTGGATGATAGAGTGATGTGTGGCTGATAATGCACAAACAGTAATAAGATGCTTTCCCATCAGACCACTATCCCTATTACAAGAAGAGTGATGTTAGTGACTCTCTGGGGCTGTACGTCCAAACAGCAGAGCCTAGGCCTAAATGCTCTAGTCATCATCTTCAGTGGTACTGCTCTGGTGCTACACATACATCTACATGTTATAGCTGTCTGCTGCCGCTTGAAGGTAGTGTCAAAAATATGTCAGCTCTGGTCTTTCTTGGCTGTTGCCTCGTCATAACAATGTTTTAACCAATCAACTTGCTTTGTTTGCACTCTAGTTGGCCCTTCAGTTTATTTCCTACATCATTATGTAAATTGCTGATTATTTTATTATTTATCATTATTATCATTATCATCAATTTTTGACTGGAAGAAAAGTTAAGGGAAAAATATACATTTTAAAAAATTTATGTTTTTTTTTTTTTGCCCATGTTAGCCACTCGGTTACCAGACTGGACAAGCAGTTGGTGTGCCTCGTGCTTACACAAGCTTACTGCATTACAACCATCTCAGCATGCAAAGTGGGACAGAATATTTATTTTTTAATGTATCAAAGAGCTAATCTATTAAATATCCAGCAGTAGGGAGGGGGCAGTGTGTTTGAAGCACAGGGATTGTAACAGTTGAAGGCAGAAGCTGAACTTTTGTAGATTTCTCTTGGTTCCTTTAGCTGTGTGTATTTCTTGGCAAAAACATGAAATGAGATCTGACTTCTTTTTTTTTAGTTTTTTTGCTGTTTTGTCTTGGAGAGCTAAATGATATCCCAATGTATAATTCCAAGGGCAAGATCAGCGTTCGCTTATCAGTGTGTATTTGTGGAGTCTACTGTACATCTGGGGTACCCCCTGGGGTAAACAGTGGCTCTATAAGCTCCTTTAGCAGGAGATAACTCCATGAGTAGATTAGTTGGAGGTTTGAGGCCGGTTACACCCTCTGTCCTGCCTGTGTGCCCAGTGGTCATTCATACTTATAAATCACCCGCCAGAGCCAGGCTGCAAAGCCAGAGAGTGACAGTCAGATCCCCACCCCCGAGAACCCACACAAACACACAATTCAGTATACAAAGCCACATGTAGACACGGAGATGCGCCGATAAACAAACACTGTTCATACTGTAAGCTTCGAGGATACCGAATAATTCATACTGTAATGCATACTGCATCTTTCAGCTTTGTGAAGATAATATACAGAGTATTTTAGTTTAGGAGCAGTGCTGCAGAATCCCACAGTCTGACAGTAAAATCTAACTTTAAAGAGAGCAGGAATTTAAAGGATTTGTCTGACAAATTGTCCTATTTTACTTTTATTAACAGGGACTATTCAGCTCTGTCTGTGTGTGTTCTGTTCACTGACATTAGCCATGGTCGAAATAATGGATGTTTTGTGGGAGGTATCTTTTCATATTTTCACTCGATGCGTTTCTTTTGTGACCATCCTTTTTCTCTATGGCTTTTGATTTTTTTTTTCTATGTGGTTTTGGGAAGAATTCAAGTTGACCAAGCGGGTTTATGTTATTATTATTATTATTTTAGCAAATTACAGGTAGTTAATAATGAAACCAGTGTTGAAGTGTAGAATGGCTAATTAAAAACAAAACAAAACAAAATTATTTTCTGTAATAATTGTACAGCAGTGAGTTTTAGGAAAAAGTAAACACAAAGTTTCTTAATTTAATGAGTTTGAACTGAATTTGAACCGCTGAGTTCAACTGCACTATAAAATGTTGAATGAAGTTTGTTTAAAATTGCCTCAGTTTACTTTTTCGAGTTTTCCTTTTACTTGATAATTCAGTTCTCCCTGAGTGCACAGTCATAGTTTATAGTTAATATTTTATAGTTTTAGTCATAGTTAAGGGAGGTCTGTCAAATGTGGGATTATTTTGGATTGTGGAAGCTGAAACTACGATGAGCAGAGGTAAGCCTGGCAGCTGCGTAAAATAAACACAATAAAAACACCCTCTGTGTAGAAGTTATTGTTGTTCTCTTGCAACATTGGAACAGAAGTATACATAGATCCACTATATAGACAAAATTGGACCACACCTCTTAATCGTAAGCCAGAGGTGTCTAACATCAAGCACCCAGCCACGCAGTCAGCCTTTACAAACATTTGTGAAAGAATGGGTCACTCTGAAGCGCTCAATGAATCCGAGTGTGGTACTGTAATAGGATGCCATTGTTGACACCAGTCAGTGTGAAATTTCTTCCCTCCTAGATATTCCGCATCAACTGTAAGTGGTGTTGTTGCAGAGTTGAAGTATTTAGGAACCACAGCAACTGTCAGACCATGTAAAGTTACAGAGTGCGAGGGGGGGGGTTGCTTAGTGCTGAGGCAAATAGTGCATAAAAGTTGGCAATGCTCTGCTGACTCAGTAACTGCAGCGCTCCAAACCTCCTCTGGCTTTAACATGAGCACAAGAATTGTGCACCGGCATCATGGCATGGGTTTCCATGGCTGAGCAGTTCCTGTAGGTGTAATGTGTAGGTGGCCTAGTACTTTTGTCTATATAGTGTACATGTGTACAGTATGAACAATATGGTCTTCATCAAACCATGGAAGAGGACAGCCAAAAATACTGTTTCCTGCAGACTTTTGTGTAGACAATAGTTTCCATTTCAGTCAGATTTTTCCATTTTGCCTTATTGTGCTGTACTGAAATGCAAACTTAACCTGAACTCATCATGAGTGATTGTTTGGATTATTGAGTGTTAATTTCAATTTAAATGGGCCTAAATTTCAACTTAATTTCAAACAAAGGATTTCCCAGCCTGGAGATGTAGTCTTATCCTATCACATGACCCCAATGCAGCTTTGTTTGCACCTCACCAGCTAAGGTACCAGCTAAGGTACCTCTTAGCTGACAAGCGAATGGTAAGCAGCTGATAGCAAAGGTATCCACAGTATTTTATGAATTGTGTGATTAAACACACATTACCTTCCATCTTTTTCCCCCAGTGAAAAATCCTCTCCTACTTTCTAAGTGGAATCCTTAGCTTGTTGGTTTTGGTTACTTCAACACCTGTTCCGTCAAGTTATTGTCTCCCCAGAAACATCTCCATCGTGTTTTGTGAGATTTTGTTTTTCATTGTGTTTTAGTCAACTTCCATTGTTTTTCCCCATTTCCATTGTGATTTGTGTGCCTTTGCAGCATTTTTCTATTTGCTGGCATTTTCTGAAGTTGCGGTGCATTTGACCTCTCAGGGCCACCGTATAATTAGCTACACCTAATATAATTTGTCCAAAAATTATTTTTAAAAAAATTTGGAAATCCTCAATGGAAATGCAGGAGGTGGTTTTTTTTGTTTGTTTGTTTGTTTGTTTGTGTGTGTGTGTGTGTGTGTGTGTGTGTGTGTGTGTGTGTGTGTGTGTGTGTGTGTGTGTGTGTGTGTGTGTGTGTGTGCTTCAAAATTGTTACAGAAGAAGAAGTTTGAAGAAGGAAACATAGTTTTTTGGTTTAATTTGGTTTGATTTGTCTTGTTCTTTGGTAAACTGGCGACAGCCATTTCCCACAGTGCTGAAAACCACACACAGCCACAGCACCAAGAAGACAATCCTTACCAACCTCAGCATCTTGCAGCACAGCCGATAATGAAAACAACAGCTGATGTGCTGAAGCTCCCTGTTGTTATAGCGATTGCACTTCTAACAGCATTAACGGCAAACTGAGATCCAGTTCTGGCAGCATCTGCAATTGAACATTCCTCCAATCAACTAGCTGTTGTCACTTTTAGCTGTTTCTATTTCATTGTTCATTTAAGTGGTATGTTTTTAATTTCTATTCAGACTTCTATTTTGTAATTAAGTTTAAGAGGAGGAGGAAAACAAACTTTGCAGATTTAAAAACTTCCAGCCCCTTAAAAAGCAATTCAGTTGACTGATCTGAGGCCAATTCTGTATCATAAAACTGCAAATAATGAGAGAAATGTGTATTTTTTTTAATCCCCAAACTTAAGCTTGTTATATCCTCCCCCTGTATCGTTTATACTAATAATTATGTAACTCTTTCAGCCATGGTGGAAATCATGTAAAGTTTTTTTTACCCATACTACCAGCAGGGTAGCAGCACTGGGGATTGCAGTGTGAAAAAGCTAGGCACAAATAAGCAGGTAAGTAATTTCTACTGGCAGTTTTAATGATCTCATATAAATCAACTTTCTACTGGAATATTTGCTCTCTGTGCACATGGAATATTTCTGCATAAGGCTTAAGCATACACTCCTAAGCTCACTTACGCAATGGAGTTGCTTTCTATATTCTGTAACCTTTCATATATGGAGAGGCCTGCAATTATAAATGCACTTGTTTTATTTAGAACCCCCCCCCCAAAAAAGTCTCTTAAACCTCTCAAGATCTCATTATAAATGGAAACATATAAGCTTGCACCTATTTTCATTATTTATATGTATCCGTCCACCCAGTAGCTGTGCCTACTTAGCCTTTAGAGGGTTAGAAGTGTCATTATACATTCATGAAGATAATCTGAATTTCAGATTTAAAGGAGAAATACATCTACACACATCTGACATGGAGTTATTTCCATGACAATCTAGTGATGTGGTACAGCCCCAGTGCTCTCTTGTAGCTTGTGTTAAGCACGGTGTCCTTTCCAGTAAATCTGAGAGCGGTTTGAGAGCAAGAGGAGAGTTGGTGGGCCGGGGCTGTTAGCATGTTGTGATTGGGTAATGGGCCTAATGTCCCATGCAGTGCTTATCCTGCCTCCCAGATGGATGATGAAGAGGTGATGGGGGAAGGGGAAATGCGGGGGTGGGAATGGGCTTCCTTCCCCCAGGGACCAAGAGAGGAAGAAAACAATCGGATATTATCTTGTTCATGTGGTTAGGGAGGAGGTATTGATAGAGATGTGATTTGCGCACCTTTTGTTTTTTGTGTCAATCATTTCTTTTCCCATAACTAAAAGAAAAAAATTTCTCTACACTGCAAAGCTACAAAAGACTTAAAAATGGAGACAAAACTGGCAGTACTGTTCAAATCTGACCAAAAATATGCCATTGTAGAGGGCATTCTACTTAGCCTGCTTATTCTGAGAAAGAGTTGCTCATATTTCCAGATATTGATTGAACTGTCACAGAGCACAAATAGTTGAAATGACCCCTTTAAGAGTGAGAATTATTCTCCAATCAGGCCAACCGTAAATAGACTCCTACAGAGCCCCAGCTGAAAGTAGCTTTGTGTGATTGCCTGTGTACAGAGCCAAAACATTCAACAAGTACTCGAAGGCAGAACATAACCATCATTGGAGAATTCTTTCTGAAATTTGTTCCAGGAGGCTAGGTGCCAATGACTGGCTCTCACAAAGGCCTAAGTCTATCTTCTGTTGGGGATTTTGCTCCCTCACCCAGAAGTGTTAATTCACACAAATCTGAGTAAATGTAAGGTGATAGGGGAAAGAGGGCAAGAGAGAGAAAAAAACAAAGATGTGCCCGCACGCCTGCTGTAAAAAGGTTTGAAGAATCATCCTGGACAAGTGTGTTGGTGCTTTGAGAATTCTGCACACACAAGAAGGTGCAGTTAAAAGGAAGGAGGGAGAGCAAGCAGAGGATGGCAGAGACTGAGTAGAAGTCAAAAGGGAGATGAAAGGGGTTTTCTTCTATCCCTCCATCAGCCCTGGGGCTGGATTGATAGCTGTCACCTGCTGAGATAGGTATCCACCTCAAGGGCCACAGGTAAATGTATGACTACTGATGTGCCTTGGTGTGTGTGTGTGTGTGTGTGTGTGTGTGTGTGTGTGTGTGTGTGTGTGTGTGTGTGTGTGTGTGTGTGTGTGTGTGTGTGTGTGTTTGAATCTAGATGAGTGGTGAGAGAGAGCAGCGTACTGTAACTGAAGGACATTTTTTTTCTCTGTCATTGTCGGATTCACTGCACAAAATTCTAAACATATATTAGGTGATTATGCATGGACAAAAACAGGCAGCTGTTCTAGCTGCTAACACGGTAGTAAAAAGAAACCTGCACTTCAGGCATTCAAGGAAAGTGCCTCTCAAGAGCTGATACTGCTAGTAAATGGAAAGACTGCTTTCATGCTTATGTGTGTGTAGGCGTGTGTGTGTGTGTGTGTGTTTGTAGGCGTGTAGTGTGTGTGTGTGCGCGCGTGTGTGCAGGAAAGAGCATTTAGCTAAAGAATTAACTGCACATCAGTGCACCTGGAGGCTTCTAAGTTTCTACTTTCACAGCTGGACAGAAAATGGTAGTGAGTCCTTATGTGTCTAATGAAAACAGAAAAATCAGTGAACACACAAAGAGAGGCACACACATAGCCTCACACCACGTATATACACAGTTTTAGAGAATCTGCTCTACTATCAGTGGTGTTTTGCTGGGAAAAAAACATTCACATGGTGGAAGTTAATTAGGTTGCTTTATTCACTGAATTGTCTCTGCTTCTTTGCAGTTAATTGCTGATTTTGTTAGATAACTGTGTCCAAAGCCTTTGACGGAATAAGTTCTGCAAGACACTCCAACCCTGAAACATTGGAATTAAGTGTGAAAGTACACAATGTTAAACTCTATTTTCTCTGGCAAGTTGCACTATTATGCTTCCTTTTTCTGCACAGGTAACAATTGGAGTCTTGGATTTAAATTCACTGCTTTCTGTAGCTCTAGGTGTGCCCCGTGACTTAATTCTGAACTGTTTGACTTGTGAATTCTCAGTTTTACCATTACACCATGTAAGGACCTCAAAGCACTTGCAGTTACCTTTGATTTTCATCAAAGATGTACCACTTATATACATTATATTGTATTCACTCACCCATTCAAATCATTGAATTTGGGTGTTCCAATCACTTCTACGGTCACAGGTATATAAACCAAGCACCTAGGTATGCAGACTGCTTCTACAAACATTTGTGAAAGAATAGGTCGCTCTCAGGAGCTCAGTGAATTACAGCGTGATACCGTGATAGGATGCCACGATGCTGCATCCAAGCCTTAGATCATCAAGCGCATTGCAAAGCATCAGATGCAGTGGTGTAAAGCACACCGCCACTGGACTCTAGAGCAGTGGAGACGTGTTCTCTGGAGTGACGAATCATATTTCTCCATTTGGCAATCTGATGGATGAGTTTGGGTTTGGCGGTTGCAGGGAGAACGGTATTTATCTGACTGCACTGTGTAAAATGTAAAGTGTGGTGGAGGGGGGTTATGGTGTGGAGTTGTGTTTCAGGAGTTGGTCTCTGCTCCTTAGCTCCAGTGAAAGGAACTCTTAATGCTTACATTTTGGACAAGTTCATGCTCCCAACTTTGTGGGAACAGTTTGGGGATGGCCCCTTCCTGTTCCAACATGACTGCACATCAGTGCACAAAGCAGGTCCATAAACACATGGATGAGCGAGTTTGGTGTGGAAGAACTTGACTAATAGAACACCTTTGGGATGAATTAGAGCAGAGACTGTGAGCCAGGCCTTCTCATCCAACATCAGTGTCTGACCTCACAAATGTGCATCTGGATGAATGGTCAAAAATTCCCATAAACACTCCTAAACCTTATGGAAAGCCTTCCCAGAAAAGTTGAAGCTATGCAAAGGGTGGGCCGACATCATATTAAACCCTATGGATTAAGAATGGGATGTCACTCAAATTCATATGCACGTATGCACATACTTTTGGCAACATAGTCTATGTCTTTTAAATGAATAATGAGTAGGTAAAAGATTAAAAGAAAATGATTGTGGTGACAAATGCACTGAAAATATCACCCAAGTTTGCAGCTGCCGTCAGCTTTAATGTGTCTCAGCTCACTGTTTTGGTTCCCTTTAATCCATCTTGTTTCCATTTGCTGCAGGTTGCTCCTTAAGCAGATAATCACTGATGAACAGAATATGCAATCTGTACTCACAAACCAGCAGACAGAGAAACTATTAGTGGAGCACTCCTTTGCTTAAGTCAGATTTTCCTCAGAGGCTAGTGTAGAGAAAAGGGAAGTGAGAAGCCAGTAAATATTGGAGTTGCAAATACAAACATAATCAAAGACAGCTACATGAGTCAACTGGTGAATGAGATTAATGTACTGTGTCCTGGGGGACTTTTTTCTGTCTCCATCTGATTGATTGCATATATAACAATTCTAACAACGGATCAAATAGCTGTAATGCAAATGTAATGTAATTATGCAATGCAATGTGAAAAATATGAATGTAAATTACTGCCCAATTCCAGCTGCATTTCCCCTCGGCTTCGCATCTTTTAGCCCATCATTTTGGTTTTATGCCACACAAATTTGCTGCTTTGTTTCCCTTTCAGTCATCATCAGAGTCGTGTCCAGCTGCAGCATGCTGTTTCATGCAGGAAAATGCTGATAAACAGCTGGTACAGCGAGAAGCACCTGCCTGGTAGTAAAACACTTGGCTGCTTAAGTCAGTTTTTCCTCAGGAGATGCATATCAAAACAAAGTTAAGAGAGTAAATACTGTATCTGAAAATAGTCAGTGTTTGTTGAATGTATACACTCACTAGCCACTTCATTAGGTACACGTTGTTAGTGTCAGGTTGAACCTGTCATGGTCCGGGGAGACCTGGTTTTCCTTCCCTTTCTCTCTTGCATGCTGTCTCTCTCTCTCATATCCTCTCTCTTTAGTCTCAGGCAGAGTTTTGGGCTAGCCCTGCTGTGGGCTCTGCCTGCAGGCGGAGTCTGGAGGATTCTTCTCCCACTGCACCTGTTCTCCATTGCCTTATTTACTCCCATTATTTAAGGGCCAGCCTTAAATACTCGATCTTCTGCTGCTGTAGTTCCACATTCAGAGATGCTCTTCTGGATCTCTTGGTTGTAACAAGCGGTGTTGCTATCCTCTCGGCTCAAAGCAGTCAGGCCATTCTCCTTTGATCTCTGGCATCAACAAAGCATTTTTGGCCAGAGAACTGCCACTCACTGGATGTTTCTCTTTTTCAGACCGTTCTTTGTAAACCTTGACTGTGTGAGAAAGTCCCAGTAGATCAACTTTTTCTGAAATACTCTGGCACCAACAACCATGCCACGCTCAGTCATTTAAATCTCCTTTCCTCCCCATTCAGATGCTCGGTTTGAACTTCATCAGGGCATCTTGACCATGTCTAATGTAACTGACATGTTAAACTAATGTGTGCCCTGTAATTAGCATCACAGGTGTCTTCTAATTTATAATCAGCCAGTCTGCCTATTTAAAAGAGTGCAAAGTAGTGGTGTTGTTTGGCACATGGTGTACTACGTGCTTCGGTAAGGTCGTGACGAGCCAAGGTGTGGGAGGAAACTTGATGACAAACTGAAGAAACAGATACTACAAATGATAACCAAAGAACCCAGAACACCTGGGAAGATTAGAGGTGAACTCCAAGGTCAAGCTACATCAGTGTCAGATCGCAACAGCCGTTGCTTTTTGAACCAAAGTGGACTTAATGGAAAATGACCGAGGAGGACACCACTGTTGAAAGTAAATCATAAAAAAGTGAGACTGGAATTTGCCAAAATGCATACTGATGAGCCACAAAGCTTCTATGAGAACATCTTTTGGACAGATGAGACAAAATGGTGCTAAAACATGCCGTCTGGAGAAGGCAGCCTACAAACCTGAGACAGCCGGACCAGTTTGCTCACGAGGAGTCGGCCAGAATACCTGGTGCAGAAGTCTCATTGAGAGTTACAGAAATTGTTTGTTTGCCTCATTTCCTCAAATGGTTGTGTACAAAATATTAAGTTAAGGGTACCGTCATTTTTGTCCAGGCTGGACAAAAATGTACTTTTTAAAATAATTCTGTTGGATCCCAGTTCAAAAGCACTGTCTGGTTTTCATTAGATAATTTTCAGTACATTTTTATTCATCATTACTTTTGTCAGTTTCAAGTTATTTCAGTGACTATTCTGAGTGTTTCTAATTTACTAACCCAACGCATAAACAGAGACATGTCACCAGTTAGCAGCACTAAGCGCTATATGTTAAAGTGTATGTCTGTGTATTTGAATCTTTTTGTGCCATTCAAATAGACAAAGGATGAGTCAACTTCCCTGCTGTGCTGGAATTTCCTTCTACTACCTTCTCACAGGGAGACAAATCACTTTAAACCTGACAATAAAAGCGAAGAGGGAGCAACGCATGCTGATATTTTCATGTACTGTTACACTGCATTCTGTTTTATTCAATTTTGATCTTTTTTCTCTTTGTTCCTTTTATCAAACCCTCGAGGTCTTCCCTATTTTCCCATCTTCCCATGCTACACATCTTTCCTTACTGTGATGCTGATGATGGTTTGTGTCTGTTACCTGATGCACAAACACTCTTGAAGGCTCCCACCCAACAATTCAGCTCTAATGGAAATCTTCAATATTGCATGTAGAAGCCCTCTGGGTGCTGTTGATGGCCTGTAGTTAGAGACCGGTATGGAGGAGAGATGGTCAGCTGCCACAAAGGAAGGAGCTTGCTAAGGTGCAAATGAATGAAAAACCAAGTTGGAGAAAAAGGAAAACATCTGTGTATGTTATATCTGTACATTTGTAGCTAAATCAATAATTGAAGCCAGCAATAATGGGAGGAATAGATACGGCAAGATTGAAATGCTTTCTGTGCAGCCAACAAGAAAATCTAACAAGATCCAGTTTTTAAAACAAATTCATGAATTTAGAAAACAGTATATGGCAATTTTTTAAAAAAGCTATGAGCTTTTTAATACCCCTGCAAAAAAGATGTCACATGTTTTATAAAAACAACTGTGCCTTGTCCATGTCAAACTGATAAATTAAAAAAATAAATAAATAAATAAAAATCAAAAAAGCGTGGTTATTGCATTTTCCCCACCCCACCCTTTATAAATATTTTGGATCCTTTCCACAAACACTCATGTGGTATTCATCAAGTCATATTTAATTCATCCCTCTGTAAGTTTTCCAGCTGTAAGCTGGTCCTTCGCATGAAAAGCCTTTAGCTCTGTGAATGTGGCCTTGGCTTTTTTTTTTTTTTTTTTACAGTGCACCTCCAGCAGGTGAAAGCAACAGCCAGAGGGAATCCTGTTTACTCCTGCTCTATCTCTCTGAAACTGGCTGCATACGGATGCGACTGGATTATGCACAGTATCTTTTCACACACCTCTGAGCGAAGAAAGACAGGAATAGAGATATTTTGCATGAAAGGACTTTATCTTTGTTTGTGGCTCTGGAAAGAAGCCAAGTGAACTGCAGTGTTGTTTTGTGGACTCACCTTTGAAGTTACACTGTTACCTTAAATCCCTAAGAATAGGAACGTCTCAGGTGATGGGAGTGCAAACCTTAAATAATATGTCACTTTCTGGATGGAAAAGTTAAATAGGATTTGGTGACCTTTGAACTCTAAGTTTGTGCACACGCAGTGGCTACTGCCTGGCCTGTCTCAAGCTGTGACAGCAGACCTTGGGCATGCAGCAGAGCTCTTAACCGCTCCCCGACAAACACTCACAGCCCTTGCTGTTTTGCCGGTTCATCTGCTTCTCTTTCCATTTATCCACCTCTTCCGGAATCTCTCACATCTTTCCATTTATCCCCTTCCCCGCCCTGCCCCTCCCCTCGACAACCTCTGGCCTCATTATGGGAAAGCTTTAGCGTGCACAATGGTGCATTCTCACAAACAGCAATACAGTGTAAGCATCAAAGTGCATCGTAATAGAGAGAGACAAAAGAGGAGAGGGAAATGAGAGGGAGCGAATAAGAGAGGGAGAGGAGGAGAGAGAGGTTTGAGGCGCTCGGGCTGCTTCAGTGCAACAAGCCCTAGGGATAGACCTATTTCCTCCCATTAACGACTATTTACTGTGATCCAATATTTGAAAGGTACTGCATGAAAAACATCTACTATAATTCAGCTCAGCTTTTTGGTAAGAAATGTGTTTTACAGTGTTTTAAAACAAAACACAACAAGTTAAAGGCAGTATTATTCAGGAACATGTGTTTGAAGTTGGGTTATATGAGAGTTTGTTACAAATGAAGTGTGTATTTGGCTTGGAGACATAAAACTGCCTTTCTACAAACTGACTGTAAACAATGGGGTTTGCTCTGGGGTTCCTTCATGTAAGTGTAAGGGCTTTGGAGCTAAAGTGCCTAAATGAAATTCAGCCCTTATTCATTTTTTGTGTTTTGAAATGAGTGTTACAATCTAATCTTAAAATCTCTTTATTCTAGAACACATTTTAATGCCTTCATTGAGTGATTATCTCCAACTTGCACTGGGGCAGTGAGAATTAGTATCTCCAAGTGATTTACTGGTCATTCTACATTCCCATGGCTGCAGACTGGGTGGTGATCAAAAGATAAGACTGTGTATGCAAATGGAAAAAATTAGCTTTTCTTGTCTTGTGGGATGGGCTCCGACTAGAAGTCGAGCTTCTACATATCGAAAGGAGCCAGCAAAGTGATTCAGGCAACAGGGAGGACACTCTGTGGCAGACCCAGAACATGTTGGACAGATTATACCTCTTGGCTGGCTTGGGATTTCCTGGGTATCCCAAGCCTGGATCAGAGAACTGAATGTCTGGGCATCCCTGCTTAGACTGCCTCCCTCACAACCTGGACCTGGAAAGTGGTGGTTGATTTGACTGATGGATGGATGGATGGATGGATGGATGGATGGATGGATGGATGGATGGATGGATGGGTGGATGGATGGATGGATGGATGGATAGATGGATACCAAGGCGTTCTCAGGCTAGCAGAGAGATATAATCTCTCCTGCGTATCCTGGGTCTGCCCCGGAGCCTCCTTCCAGTAGGACATGCACAGAACACCTCACCCAAGCGGCACCCAGGAGGCCTCCTAGTCAGATGACCAGACCACCTCAACTGGCTCCTTTTGATGTTGAGGAGTAGCGGTTCTACTCTGAGCTCCTCCCAAATGACTGCACTCCTCATCGTATCTCTAAGGGAGAGGCCAGCCACCCTTCAGAGGAGGCACATTTCTGCCGCTTGTATCCACAGTCTCGTTCTTTTGGTCAGTACCCAGAGCTCATGATCATATGTGAGGGAAAGGATGTAGACTGGCCAGTAAATCGAGAGCTTTGCTGCATCACTTTGCATCACTGCAAATGCAGCCCCAATCAGTCTGTCAATCCCCTGTTCCCTTCTCCTGTCACTCATGAACAAGACCCCAAGATAATTAAACTCATCCACTTAGGGCAGCAACTCGTCCCTGAGGTGGAGTGGGTACTCCACCCTTTTCCAGCTGTGGACCATGGCCTCAGACTTAGAGGTACTAATTCTCATGCCAGTTGCTTCACCCTCGGCTGTGAACCATTTCACTGTGAGCTGGAGGCCACCACCTGATGAAGCCAACAGGACCATATCATCTGCAAAAAAGCAGAGATGAGATTCTGAGGCAACCAAGGCGGAAGCCTTCTGCCACTTGGCTACACCTAGAAATTCTGTCCATAAAAGTTATGAACAAAGGTCAGCCCTGGAGGGGGGGGGGGGTCCAATACCCACGTTACAACATGTCATTATTTATACTATGTTTAGTTTTCACCAAATGTGGTGCTGTGCATTATAATCTTTCTCACTGTAGAATGATGGACTTCAGATTGTTTGGAAATGGCTTTATAATAGTATTGTTTTTGTTAACGATTTTGTTGACGACCCTTTTATTCATGATGATAATGAGATGGTGACGAGATAAGCATGGCTCTTTGATGACTAAAACATGACGAGACATCTGTGAGTTTTTGTTGACGAGATGAAACTAAATGAGAAGGTTAATGGATGTTCTGTCAGTCATCCAAAATGCATGACATGTCTGCCTATTGTGCTTGTAATCTGTCAGTCAAAAGCTAAAACCTATCAGTAATGCTGCTGCATCCCATCTATTTTTGGTCACGCCCACCACCTCCATTGCTTTAATCCAGGGCTGTCAAACTCAGTCACAGGACGGGCCAAAATTGAAGACACAGTCTGAGTCGCAGGCTCAGAAAAATGAATATATTTCAAGCTGGTGAAAATTTGCAAATGTTTCAGGTTAAAACTGAATTTTTGCGCTTCACCATCTGAAAAGCACTGCGTAAACCGTGCAGTGTGTCCAGTTTCTCAGCAAAAAGCACAGCTGCAAATACAGCGGTGGAGACCTGCTCTGATTTTTTTTTTTTGGCAATCACGCGTAATCACGTGGTCCCGTCCCTGAAGCTTTACGGACGTGTGGATGATTCTCACACAGCCACCTTTCATCCTGGAGCCCTGCTGAGACTTTTCCTTTACTTTTCATGTAGTTGACAGATTTTCTCTGGTAGCTCATTGCACCTGTGTATAAGGCACGTCCCCAAATTCAGAAGCTATTTCCTTATAAAGTTCAATGCCTGTGTCACGATGTTCATGGTGTGTTCTGTCTTCAGGAATTTGCTGCGCAGCGTTGCTTGCTGTGTGACGCAGTGATACACTGTCAGCACTTATTGATTTATTTTCAAAATAACACATTTGAAAGGAAAGCTGAGTGCATTGTCCAGGGAGACAGTGGTAACTGTGGATTAAAACTTGGTGGAAAAAACACAAATCTTAAGCGGCACCTGAAGGCGCACCACTCTGATATTTTGCACTAGTTAAAGATAGCCCGGTGTTGTATGGTGTCTGTTTTTATATATAATATGCAACTTAATTGCCCTGGCAGACAAGGTCAAGTTAAGCATGTGTTCCTCATCCATTGCTTATATGTTGGGCATATGCATGTTCATTGCACTTTAGCAAATTCTGAGAAATAAAGCCCCAATTGCCAAAGTGAGAATGTTTTTGTTTACTGCATTTTTGGAGTAATTGATTCCACTGTTACCACTAATTATTCAAATTAATTTGTAAAGACTAATACTTTCTTCTTTTTTCCCACTAAAGCTACTAAAACTTGACTAAAACTTTTTGAGTTTTTGTCGACTAAAACTGTACTAAAACTATCACATTTAGTAAGGACTAAAACTGACTGAAACTAAGAAGCATTTTCGTCCAAAAGACTAAAACTAAAACTAAAATGGTTGCCAAAAACAACAACACTTTATAGCCCTTCCCAGATAGATGGATAGCAACAGTTACTTCTTTAAGATCATTGTCTTTCCTTTTTGGCATTGTGTTAACACACACCAAAATACTCCAGACCAGCAAACTGCCAAAACCTCTGCTCTTATAGAGGTGCTTACATTTGATCATTTAATCAAGTGAATTTTAGTAGCAGCACCTGGTTGCTACTTACCCTTTTAATTCCTGTGGAAGCAGTAAGGGTGTACTTAGTTTTTCATACACTGCTTCTGTGTTTCTGCTTAGTTTTTGTTAAATACACAATGACATGGTCTAGTATATCAAGTGTTATTGTTCATCTGAGGTTGTATGTAAATAATTTTTGAACCCAATAAGGACCCAATAATTTTTTTTTATTATGTCCTGACACAAAACCAGGAAACTTATGGTAAGGTGTGAAGGTAAAACAATAACAGTGCTAAAATGCTAACATCTTAATTTTGGATGTTAGCTTATATTTGTTAATCAGCAGCAAACACATAAAGTCATCACACTGGCAGTCGGTCAACCAAAAGTTTACCATTTGTCAAACATACCATTATGAAGATGATACTTTGTTATATGTAGCTGTTGCGATATTTCAGTCGGGATGGATTTACTGACATGGCCATCCTTTAAACCACAATGCCAGCATGATGGAAATCTATGCTTTATGATAAAAGAGAATAATTTTTGAGATCTGCTCCTACAATTTTTTTTCATCTAACCATTCAAAGACTATAAGCATGAATTATCCCTGAGAGATGCTGAACTAGGAATACTGAGCTGACCAGTTGTCTTACCTCAGCACATAAGCCCTGCAGAAATTCACAAATGCAGCAAGGCAGAAAGAAAGACATGGACAGACATATGGAAATGCTGCATACTAAACCTCCCTCTGTATGAAATGAAGGTCCGTTAGATAGTGTTTCAAACCATTTCGGAAAAGTCAAAGGTTTTCTTTTCTTTTTTGATTTTCCTGCAATTAGCTGTTTACTTTAATGTTGGGTGCGCTTGACTTCTTCTTTATTGACATAATGACTTTACATAGACTAACACACCGTCTGCTCAGCCATCAAAACAGCCGCAGAGGTACAAAAAGCAAGCATCCAGATGAGGGTTGGCCTGCCAGTCATCCACACAGACGTCTAGCCAGACAGGCAGGCTTCCATTATGTTCTGGGCTGTGAGTGCTGATTGCTTGCCGCTGCCGCCTATGTCAGGATTAGCCATTGTGGCCGGAGTAGAGTGGATGGGCTCAGAGCCTGAGATGATTCTAAAAACCCTCTCTGTAAGCAACAAGGGGCTGGAGTGTATTCACTGCAGACTGAATAAACATTTACGGTAGATATGCACCGACATCTTTGCTGGCACGTAACCCCCACAGGCAAGCAATGGAAATCTCACACACTCAAAATGAAATTAAACATTAACGCAAGCATGCATGTGCAACACATACACACAAACAAACAAGTGAAACACTGCATAGGAAAACAAACAGGCTGCTTTTTTTCTCTGTCCAACTCCTCCCTCATCCCTTTTTTTCCCCCCAGAAAAGTGGCAGGCAGGCAGGCAGTGGAGCTGGACTCACACCCCATCAGAGTGGTCAGCAGTAAAAGGATTAGCTGGGAGAGAGAGCGTGACGACAAGCCAGTTTTCCGCCATGCACTGTCATTATTGAAAAACATTACACACTCAAAATGAAGCAGCAAGCCAAACTGCTGTCGACTTAATTACTCCAAGAGCACTTTGTGGCTGTGGCACATTTTAATAATTTCTTCCCCTTCTCACCCCGCTCTTTCTGCCCACTGGCTTGGGAGATGTACAAAAACATGGGACCATTGCTGGAGCTCCTGTGCTGACTTCTGATTTACCACTGTACCCTTTATTTCCACCTAATTTTCTTCTCTTTGTTTTATTTACTTCATTGCGCAAATTTGTTCCCCCATCTTTGTTTACTGTGCATGTGTGGAACATTGGGTGACATATGGAGACAAACCAAATGTATCACAGTAGAAAATTTTTTTAAAAAAGAGAGAGAGAGCGAGAGAGAGAAGGTAGTCACTTGTATGTGATGGACAAGCCCACCTTCTCTTACACACACACAAGACACACTAGAGATCCCTTAGAGCAGCCATTTTTTTTTAACAAAAAGCACTTTTTATTTTAGGAACATTAAGCTCAAAACCAGGGCAATCCTACTTCTCTTTACTACACGCCATGATGCACTTTTCCCCAATGCATGTCAAGTTCAATTAGCTCTGAGATCAAATATTATGACGAGCAAACTGTTGCGCTGGGAGCTACACACAGACCTCCCCCTGGTTGGCTGCTTTCACTTAACTTTCTCAGCAGCATCACTCAAGGCCATAGGATTTGACTCTGTGAATTATGCATAAATTCTGCTACAGAATATAAGCTAAAACTGTCATAAGCATCTGTGACCAATGAGGGTCTAGGATGGTTATAGAGCACTTCAAAGTCCCCAGGGGTGAGGGGTCAAAAGGTTCAAATGCAGGCACATAGTATTGCCACTAAATGTTAGAGATAGGCATGATGCACGTCCTCAGGGGTGGGGAGGAGGAGGAGAAAGAAGCTTTCAGGGTGAGGAGTGTTGACAGCCCTGCAGAAAAAGAAAACAAAGGACAAGTAGGAAGAATCAAATAAGGAAAGTTCTGGATAGGGAGGAATAATAGTAATGCTGATAAAGGAGGAGCAGAGTCTTTAGCACAGTCATGCAAGTAGGAATTAAAATGTCAACTCAAAAACACCAGGGGGTGTGTGCACAGCGCAGGACAGAATCACGACTCTATCTCTGTGGCTGAATCAAACAAATATGCATGCAAACATACTGTATATGCAAGAGCACACATACAGAGAGCTGTCAGGCTCTATTAGCTGTCCAGCGCTTCATTTGGATCATGTAGATAGACTACATATATGCTCTTTAGCCCTCAAGAACAGATATAGCTGCAAATCTTTAATGTGATGTGATGTTCTTTCAAACATACCCCATTTAAGAACAGTATTTTCCACTTTGCTTTTACTATTGGAGCGGTACTAAATTGCAGCTACACACCCTCACGCAACACTCTGAAACTGATCTAAATGAAATTTGTCTGGCCAAGGTTTGGCGCCTTCGGTATTAAATGGCCAAGGGAACACAAAGACGGAATCCCCCCCCCCCCTTTCCCATAAGGCAACACAGCGGGGCACATATGGTAAGGTAGATTTATCTCATTCTAAGAAGTGCATTTATCTACTTTAGAAGTCTCTCTGGATGAGATAAATGATAGCACCTGCGGCCACCAGGGAAATTAAATAGATTATTTTCTTAGTGCACTGCCATACAGATGGCACAGGAGCCTCAGCTTCCAATTGTGTATTCATGCAATCAACGCTCAAGTAGTGGATTACAAGATTGATTTTTTTTCTCTCTTTTTTTCTTTGCCTCTCCTTGCACGGTCCAGCTACCATGTGTCAGAGCTTATACAGTGACACGGTGCAGGCACTGTGAGTAAAACCATGAACTATGAGCTTGCCTGTAAAACTCAAACACTACACAGTATTTATTCCTCAACCTCACCCTGCTTTTTCCTTCTTCATATGTATCACTTTGGCAGTGGATCGTAGTGGGGTCACGCACCAGTTATAGCAACAGACTTAACAGGTTCACAGGGCCAAACAAAAATGTGTGAAAAGCAGGTGAGTGGCAAGAAGCCTTGAGAGTGTGAAGTGCAAATTAGGCCGAAGGGAGCACAGATTGTCGAATTGCACAGCCAAATGTGAAGACTTGAAATCAAGCACACAAATGTTAAGTCTATGAGAGGCAGTGACTTACAGACTGCAGCAATATGAATAAATGCATACAGTATCACACACACACACACACACACACACAGACACACACACACACACACACACACACACACAGAGATGGGAGTGAGTGAATAAGTAGGAATAGAGACAAGTGGAATGAAAACAGATGGAAACATCTAAGAAACGTGTTTCACATCATCATCCTCCTCAGACAAATTTAAATATTTTTTGATAACATTAAGGAGGGTTATATTACATTCATTGATTTGCTCATTTTGTGTGTGTGGGGGGGGGGCATCTTGGAAACTAAGAAAAAAAACCCATCAGGAAATAAGCAATGAATGATTAGAGATGACTGCAGGGCTTGCTTTAGAGGGCCAAGACTAAGCTGAGACTCACACATGTAAGTTAATTTGATCAGAACACACAGAAAAAAAGGAAGTGGATTCGTCTACATTTTACAGTTGTTCGCACATTTTTTAAACACACAGTCACATGAAAGATGTGATTATTAAAGTGTCACTGATATGATTTGTATGTTGTCTCCATGTAAGAGTGTTGCTACACATGGCACCATGTTTGTCATGTTTAAGCATGTCATTTATATGCTACTATTAAGTGTCATCGTTTTGCCAAGTGTCGTACCTGACACTGACATGTATTTGGTTCAGGGAATCACGAGACTGATTGTCCAGTTTGTGTTTGGCATAAAATGTACGTCCTCACAGTGTTGCTAGCTCTTTAGATAAATAACTGCTACCTTTGACAAAGCTTGTTTACGGTGTGTGTATGTGTGTAAGTATTGTGCTTGGATAATATTTTGTTTGGCATTAGCATTAGTGGCTTCAGTAAAATGAGCTCCCTAGATGCTCTTAATGCCTCTTTTTTTACGTTATTGAATTTAGCTACTGCCATAATATGCTGGTGCCAGCTGCAGTGTTTAATAGATTCCAACTTTGGGGTCCCTTTATTTTACTCCCTGTATTATTATGTATTAGTATTTTTATGACATAATAACAATGATAAATACTATAACCCTCTTAACAGTAGTTTTAGTCTAATTGTTTTGGACTTTGACAACCTTGAAAGCACTGGTCTAGACCACATTTGAATTTGCAGCTAGTTACAGCACTGGTAATAGACTCATTAAACTGTAAGTGAGCGTTTAGCTAGCTAGCCATCAGTCACACAAACTTGAAGACTGCTCTGCAACCATTTGGCAACCACTGGTTGGTGAGTAGTTACTGGTGGTCACTGTGAAATGACTAATAAAGCCCCACTCAGGCCTAGAGACTGGTCAGTGACCACATGGTAACTGGTTGCTGAGGCTGCTGGAAGTTGCTAGCATGAACCTGGTCACAGAAGAGTGCTGCAGTGAATACCTCCATAAAATAACTTTGGTTGTAAGAAGGCTGCTGCAGAAGTTTGTATGGAAGACACTGATAAAGCAAGACTCTGCCACTGTGGGTTCCGCAACACATACACAACCAGACACAATTCTCTTGTTATGTTTGCTTTCTGTATTTTTGTGTTTCACACTGTTCTCAGTGTCAGTTTCAGGCAATGCTCAGTTCATCAGCTACTGCAGCCTCCCAGCTGCCAGTCCAAGTCTACTCCACACACACTCCTCGGTCCCAGCACTGCATAAATAGGAGAGACACTGCTCCCTGAACCCTCTGCTCCAGCCTGCAGCTGAGCCGCCTTGTGACTTGCCTGCAAACACTCGCACACTACTCACGTAAAAGTGGTCGTAAAACTATGAAAGGTGCAATGCAAACTGGAAAAGGAGAGTGTTCGCCTTCAAAGTAAAAAGTGCACCTTTTTAAATGTGTCAGTTGCAGTGATGAGGCTCACCTTTTACTTTACGATGTTCTCCATTTTCACTACATCTCCAGCAACTTTCCTGCAAACTGCAGGTCATCGCTGCAACCTGCTAGCAACAAAAACAAGTGCCAGGAGGCTTTTGGTACAGCACTGTCTTTGCAGCCAATTTGAACTGGTGACAGCCAGCAACCTCCAGCAATGCAATTGCAGAGGTCTTTCAGAATAAAAGACAGCGGTCATGCTTTCTTCTTTTATATGTTTTGCATTGTTTTCCATAGATAATAATAAAAACCCACTTCCCCGCTCTTTTAAAAACATCTAATTTTCATGCTATTAATAAAGGAAAAGATAAATATTTCAGAGCATATTTTCCCCACAGATTTAGTTTTGTTTGACTATTAGAGCCAGTGTATATGTCTGTGTCACTATAGCTTCATGTGCTAAATTTTACTTCTGTTGGTGCCATGTACTGTGTTGTGCACATTTTGTTTTCATATGGATGATACATGGATGCTCATATGTTTACATACATGCATGCATACTTTTTAATCAGCATTTCAGTGTTTTTGCCCTCTTGGAGTACTCACTTCTACTCACCACCGCTACCATTTAGACTGTATGCTTTCTTTGAAGTAAACCTCAAAGACCAGCATCAAAGCTTCATCTCTTACAAGAGAACATGTTGCCTCCTTATGTGAGGAAAATATCAATAAGACTCTTCTCCTGCTATTATGATTTAATGGCTATGTTATTGAATGAGTGGAGTTGAAGAATTTATAATTAGTTTTGCTGGGGAAAATCATTACAATTTGATTAGCTCAACCCTGGTGTTTTACTGCGGTGCATATTTTGCATATTAAGTAGATTTGATGTGTGTTTGAAAATTTTGTATGTCCTTGTCTGTGTAATGTGTGTGTATAAGGTTGGGGGGTTGGGGTGAAGTGCAGGTGTGTGTAAGTCACTGCGTGTGGGTTTTTGGAGTTGAGCCTGGATTTGTATACAAGCCTATGCTGTGTGTGTCCATGTGCATGTAGCAGAAGATATGAACAAGTAAAGCTGTTTTGCATAGATTTATTATTAGCGTGCTGCTGCTTTTAAAAACAAAATGGTGCACTGAACCACCATTACAGGTTGTGTGTGTGTGTGATGCGTATGGAAATGTAGTCTTGCAAAGTCGTCAGCCTCAGTCCGACATGCACGCACATACACGACTGAATCTTGGAGACCGGTGAAAATCAGTGGCTGCCTGTGGTGTGTAAAGTTGTACATTAAGGTAATCTAAATTGAAATGTTCCCCCTATAATACACATGCTGATGAAAAAAAACACTGAGCTTTCCATTTGTGGTTCTTGATGAGGTATCAACTCTGGATAAATGAAGTGAAGCCATGGGAATTGAATAAATTGTGTGCAAATAACTCTTTTCCATCTCTTCTTACCTGCTGGGTTATGCTAGCTAGTAGCAGTGTGTAGAAGTCAAGCTGGTGTTTTATGGACTATCAGTGTTGTTTTTAACAATGACAGCTTTTCAAGTGGCAGACAAGTAGGCATGACATTCTAAATTTCTGTTGCTTCATATACAGTGTTTCACATTTGAGTTTGGAAAACAAAAAGCTATTTGTAATGTAACTATTTATTTTAAAAGTACTGAGAATTTCATGCTTGCTTCACTCAGTCTTGCAGCCCAGCATAAAGTATATTATCATTTGGATGATGGAAATCTAGTTAAATACAACTGGCACTCCAGAGTAACCAAACAACTACATGTGAAGCAGTAGAGCAGTGTGAAGAGAATTAAAAGCTTAATGTTAATCATGTGAAAACACCTTTTTACAATGTAAAACCATTGGGGCCATTCTAGGCATACAAACTGAGACTTCATTACTCCCATTCTGTGACAGAAGCTCACCTGTCAGTGAAGTGTCAAGACTGCTGGATGGTGTAGACAGCCGCCACAGCATAGCTTCCACTGAACTGTGTCACTTAGCATCCCAGCTGAACATAAGTGAGAGAGAGCGCTAAAGTGGCTGCTGCAGTTCAAAATAACTTGAACATGAAGTGAAAAGAAAAGGAGGGGTCTGGGTCATTTAAAGAAGTCAGAAAAACACGACTGAACCAACTTGTTGTTAGTTCAGTTTGAGTCGTCAGTCAGTGATGAGAGAAAAATACACTTCTGCCGACGGAAAATTTGCAAGTTTGTGAATAGCAATCTGACGCTGGATGCAAGTGTTATGCTGGATAATTTCTGGGATTGACGGGTTCTTCTCGCACCTCCGTCTCACAGCACGGTGAGCCTGGGTGACCATGCTGTGAGAGCTGCCACTTCCCTGACTATCTCTCGCTGCCTGAAGAGATCAAAACCAAGCAGATATGCAGATGGATGTCACTGCGAGCTGCCCAGTGAGCGCTCCAGTAGACCAGTTGGAAAAAATAAATTACTTTGTGATGATGATACACTGTTGGATACTAATTAATCTCAAATCAGACTCAAATCAAAGAGGCAAAAGCTGATCCTGCTGTCTATAACAGATGATATGCATACGAATGACAATATATCAAAGCCTATAATCAAGCTGCTTTTCAGGTTGACCATTTGTCGCTCTAAAAAGGCACATTTTCTAAAGGAAGCACTTCTTTTAAATGAATTTAATAAAGCTGTGTAAATTTTGGTGCCTTCAAGGGTAGGAGAATCTATGATGTAATGGAAGCCTTAGTTTCTTAGTTGCTCTGTTGAAAATTCCCTGATATTTACTCCTCCTGGGTTGACATGTGTCACAGTATGCAGATGGTTTAATACTGAAACTTTACACTTACTGGCCAATAAAAGCTGAGCAAAAACTTCTGGTTAGTTTTCTTGCTGGCACTAACATCATAAAATGCACACAGTCAAAATAGTTTAATCAGTTAATATATTTGTGGATCGCACAAATCCAGCTTTGTCTTAGTTTCGGGCAGGCCAGGAGGTCAGCTCAGCTACAATCCTGGCTCAGCATAGAAGGGTAGCAGCTTATCCCTCAGCTGAGTCCCTTCCATGCATCCAAGTGGCAAATCTCATATAGAGTGCACTCTTTGAGCTCATTTAGCCTGTCCACTTGCTGTGGATCTGCAAGTCGCTTTGCAACCCACTTTTATGCCATCCTCATGTGCATGTGGCTGTGGAAGTCCCAGAACAGAACTATGTAATCCAATCTAAACCATCCAAATATACATAAATCTTCTTTTCATCAGCTTGCATGTGTTGGTCTAAAATAAAAAAGTAATCAAAGCAACAGATTCTACCTTTACTAAGTGACAGACAGAACACATGTACAGTACAGTACAAAGCTCCAGGGAATCAACTCAGAGTATGAGTGATTTGATGAAAGGGGTTTCTGTGCACATCTTCTTTTAGTATATTCCTAAATCAAGCGCTTCTCAGAACAGGGACAACAAAAAGACTTCTTTCCTCACTAGAAGTACATGCAGTTACTGCATTTTGTTGACTGACATCCAGAAACAGTTTCCATAAAAGATCAAAAATAATTGACTCTGTGGTTTCCTATGAGAAAAAAAAACATGGCTGTAATTCATTTGCTATAGATCTTAGAGGATCTCACAAGATCACAAGAACAAAAAATAAAATAAAAATGGTTCAATCTGTTCATGTTCTATTTAAAATAGTCATATTTATTCAATATTACATTTAGCTAATCAACACAGCCTTGCTATGAAGGTATGAAGGACTTTTTTTTTGACTACTACACTGCACCTTTTCAGTATTTTACACTTTATTTTGATGTAAATTCTGTGGTCTTGCAGTCTGGCCTGTCAGCAGTCCTTTGAGGTTCTTCACTGTGTAATGGTGTGGCTCGGGGGGGGGGTCAGAAAACACCTCTGTATTAGATTAAGAAGAGAGAGAGAGAGAGTCTGAGTGAAATGTACTCATTTTGTTTGCTCTCAGGCATGCTGTCTCGCTCGCTCAATAACTGCAGGGCTGACTTTTATCTGAGTTCAGACTTCTCCCATTTCCCTGAGACATTAGCAATAAAAAAAAATCTGAAGAATGGGTTGAGAGGTCATACTCAGGGTGTTACTGTGGCATTACATTTACTACAATGTCTATATCACCTCCATAACATTGAACATTCTCTGTAACCATTTGGAAACAATTCAGCTGGACTATACTGCCTTTGATACAGATGGATATTGCCAGAGGAAAGGTACTCATTGTGGATGCTACAATAATAGACAATATCTTGACCTATTTTCAGCCTATCCAGTGCAACTACCTCTATACACTCTTTTAAAATTACGGTTAGATTTAAATTTTTTAGTCTGGCCTGTGGGGCTCCCCAAAGAGACACGCAGAAAGAGAACAGCAGCGGAATAGTGAAGAAATTCTGGAATGTTGAGGAAATTCAGGGACTTGAAGAAACGAACAGACAAAAAACCCAAAAAACTCCAAACATCGTCCCTTTTTTGGGTCTTTTGATTTAGACCAGCACAATCATGAATCATTGACAAGGCAGATTAATTAACATCAAAGTCTGTTGTGTCCTGTTTTCGTTGTTCAGCACTTTGGTCAGCGCTTGGTGTTTGTAATGTGCATTATAAATAAAATTGGTTTGGCTTGGCTTGGCTTGGCAAAGTTCACTAATTTGGCAATGAAGGCAAAAGGTTTTCAGCCTAGGGGTACAAGGCAGAGATACAGTAAGGTGGTGAATTTTCTAGAGTGAAAATTAAGAAACAAATAAGGAACACAGTTAGGTGAAAAAGAAAGTTTTCACAGGATTCTATGCAGTCCTGAAGTATACCTGATCATTCAATTGCCTGTAGACCCATTTTTAGCAGCAATAACTTGAAGTAATTTTCTGTATGATTTTATCAGCCTCTGTCATCATTGTGGGGGATTTTGGCCCACTCTTCCTTACAACATTGCTTCAGTTCATTGAGGTTTGCTGACATACATTGATGCACAGCTCTCTTAAGGTCCTGTCACAGCATTTCAATCATGTTGAGGTCCAGACTTTGACTAGGTCATAGCAACACCTGGATTCTTATCTTTTTAGCAATTCTGTTGTAGATTTGCTGCTGTGATTGGGATCGCTGTGCTGTTCCATGACCTAGTGTGGGCCAAGCTTTAGTTGTCAGACAGATGGCCTCACATTTGACTCGAGAATACTTTTGTATACAGAAGAGTTCACGATCGACTCAATGACTGCAATCCCAGATCATCACCCCTCCACCACCATGCTTGATAGCTGTGCTAAAATGCTGTGTTTAGTTTTTGACAAGGCGGCACTGTGTTTAATGACCAAACATCTCTACCTGGGTCCAAAGGACATTGTTCCAGAAGTCTTGTTTGACATTTCTCTGAGCACTCCACAGTCTGAACTTGAGGTGAATTTGCTGGAACATCAACTCCTGGGAACACCAGACAAACTTCTGCCCAAACGTCTGCTTTTACAAAGGTGCTCACATTTGCTGATGATCAGTTAATCAAGGGCATTTGATTACTTTGATGACTGTTTGGTACAGGGATTGACTCCAAAGGTCACGTTCTACTGGCCTGGATCTCCCATTTGCAAATTAATTATCTAGAGATAATTCAATGAGATCCAGGCTACTAGTCATGAGTGGGATAAAGTTAGGAAGAAATCGTATTCATGCTTTTTTTCTGTTAGTTCATTCACCCCAGGCTCCTCCCTATGTCATTGCCTTCTTCAGTCAGATACTGAGGTTACTAGAGGGAATGTGTTTTGAAAACAAACACTGATGCAATTTTTCATCATGGACAGTCTCGTCAGGTGACTTAATCTGGCACGGAGCAAGCAACTGCTGTTTGGATGTGGAATTATCTGGAAAAACAGACGAGGGATTGACTGGCAGGTAAATAAAGAGGAAAAATCTACTGATGTAGAACTGGCTGGCACTATTGCAATTTCACAGTAGGAAGTGAAGTGTATTTATAATTGACTTTAAATTTTGTTGCGTTAATCAGGTCTAGCTACACTGCTTTGGGCTGGTTCCTCAAACTTTTTGACTTTTCACATGTAGATCTGAGTTTAAAGCCATGTCTCATCTGAGGCAATTTCAAAAAGATGGTGATTTGAATGAATTATTTAATCCACAAGGAAACTTGAGCCAAACACAAAGCATTTACTTCATTATAGCTGCTATACTCAGTGTGTGTAAATAAATAATAAGTCCATAATTCATGCCAGCAGAAACCCGTATGCTATGTCTGCTGGGAGTTTAGAACTAGAAAACTAAGAAGCCATAGCATATTTTTGACAAAACCAAGTTTTTATTGACAGAAATTTGTAATAAATTGTAAGGTCTACACTGTTAAAAGCTTAAGCGAGATCTACTCAGGGGACCTGAGTAGGAAAACCGTTTTTGTGTTCAGTCACTCTGAAAGGGATTAGAAATCCCCAGTAATCATTATTTTCACTGTAACACATATCAAATTTAGAACGCTTGAATAAAACAACGCCTGGGAGATGGGGATCTTTATTTTGCAAGAAAGAAGTTAACAAGACTAGCTGGAGTGTTTTCAAGTGGCAGCACTTTTGTTCTTCAAAAGAAGAGCGCCATCAAGAGCAGTCAAAATGGCGATTAAGGTGATCATATCTGTCCTCAGTACCGACCGGAAACCCTGAGCTGTATGGAGAGTGCTGGTCAAAAAGGACTCGGAGAATTTGCTAAAAGAGGTGGTTACTGTAAGAGTGGAGGAGCAGAGAAGGGCGCCGTGGCTGGGAAAGAGCAGTGATTTCATGACCACTGTTATACGAGCTGATCTGAAAGCAATCCCTCTTTTACTCGGGCTGCCTGAAACATACTGGGAAAATTAACATGAGTCATTTTCTATACACTGCTCAAAAAAAAAAATGAAAGGAACACTTTTTAATCAGAGAAAAGCATCAAGTCGATAAAACCTCTGGGATATTGATCTGGTCGGTTATGAAATTTTAATTTTTTTGGACCAGTGTATTTACTCAGTGGCTCAGTACTGAATGCATGCATTGCAGAAGGCTCTCATCTTTAATTAACTGCAGCAGTACCTGAAATAAGGATAATGTTTAAAAGATGATGAAGCAGCACGTGAAATAGGCTACAATGCTGTGCCTTCAGTAAAGCGAGATGACTGTTTGGTGGAATTATAGGAGGTCTGAAAGACTCGTTTGCACAATGCAGATGCACATACATCACTGAATAAAGCTAGTGTCAGTTTTGAAGTGTTGATCACAACAACAAACAGCTGAAGATGGTGGGTTTTCCTGTTTTTACATAAGGAAGCCAGTACAAGGATAAATTTGTCATTAAGTTTGACATTCACTTCATATTTTTGCAAAACAAGCTGTTTTCTGTGTGACTAGAATAGCGCATTAATGCAGTTCCCTAAATGTTGACTTTGGTTCTGTCCTGATGGGAGTCATGTCAGGATGCAACCGCAGCATATTTTACATTGATATCCAACTGGATGTGCCGGCAGACTTAACTATGCCACTGAGTTTCAGAAACTGGGCTGCCACTAATTACTGTCACTATTAATTAACATGTATTTTTTTATTTACAGTTTTGTCTATAAAATGCTATGAACATAGAAGAAGTCATGGCTACGTCACACAGTCTGGATGTCTTCAGTTTGCTTTATTTGTGTTATTTAGATACAGAAAGATGTTTAATTAAGCTAAAATGAGAAAACGTCACAGTCAGATCCTCCACATTTAGAAACTGGACGCAGAGAATTTTTGGAATTTTTTGCTTGAAAAATCATTAAATTGTAAAGTTAGAAGATGAATGCATATTTTAATTGTCTATAACTGTGTTTGCCCATATTTATCTTATTTCACCCAGAGTGTTTTGTCATTTCAGGGGTTTTTTTGGCATTTACTGTATTGAGTGATCTTGTGTTACATATATTGAAAAAGTAGAAATGAGTAAGAGATGCAAATAAATTTGATTACAGGCCGAATCTCACTTTTCTCATACAGTCAAGTATAGTATGTATCTACTGTATGTAGTTAAGATCCCGTTTTTTGGTTTTTGGATTTTTTGGGGGGAAACAATTAAGATTCATGTATATTCAACCTCAATATACTTAGAAATCCTTATTGCTAAAGGACATGAAATCAAGCAGTGTTTTCTCATAAATGTCCCCCCTCCATATGGGCTTTATCGTTCTGTGCAGTGGCGGTGCCATTTACCTCAGAGCAAGAGAAGCTGAATAGGGGTTGTTTACTTCATTGTCATTTGTGTCTATTGTATCTAAAAGGACCACCTGCTAGCTGGGAAGTGTGGTGGAAAGCCTGGGCGCGACTCATAATTGCCACTGGGGGGCTGGTAAATAACAGCATGCTATTTCACAGGCTTACAGCCCTGCTACCGTAATAAGCCACGGTGCTGTTTTCGCTTTTCATTAGAGAAGGTCAGAGCTAATTTAGGACATTTTGGTGACAGAGTAAGGTGGTGAATGTGTGAGTGGCGGGGAATGGGAGGAGTGTGTGGTGACAGGATGGGAGGATGTTAGTAGTTTAGCTCAGTTGCTATGGTGGTGGATTTTGGGGGTGGTGGTGGTGGTTTTGGGGGGTAGAGCTGCTCTGACAGCGATAAGACGAATAAAACAAAGCAGCGTTGCAAACACGTGCACTCATGCTTGCCCACATACACATAAATGCGCCCAAAATCTTTGTCTCAGGCAGCTGTGTCAGTGACCTCTACTACTTTAATTAATCCCTAATGACATGAAGCAAAAAAGCCATTTACGTTCATGAGTGTAATGTGTGCAGTATTAATACGATTAAGTGTGTGTGTGTATGTGTGCATATGAGGACTGTAAGGTAGAAAAATACTCCAAAATAAACTGCTTTTGAACTTAGTGCTAACTGTAAATGTCTGCGTTGTCACTGCAACTTGACCAGCGCTCGGTTAATTACACTGCTCATCAGTTAAAGGAGCTTATACAGCTCTCTGGGTTGATTTAGCAGCAGGGGTGTGAGTACAAAAGCAGCTGCAGCTCTCTGGCTTCATAATCCCTGCATTTGAAAACTGTTTTAAAAATGAGTGGTATATAAATGTAATTTCAAGGAGACGTGATCGCTTATTGCCACCTGCAGAACCCATCTGTTGCCTTTGTTAAGATTAAATTGATTTTCAGTGATGTTCTTTTTTGCTTTTTTTTTTTGGTGCATCTCAAATATATTCTACACTGAGCAGAAAGAAGCCGCTGAATGTTGTCTTTTCAAATCCACGAAAGAAATATTTTCAACTACTGTATCTTGTGAGGAAAATAGGAGTACTTAGTTTCACGCTGCTTTTAGCAGCAAATAAAACTGTGAGTGCAGCCATGTTATTAAAAAAATCCTTTGCTATCGTATTAAATCCACACTTTAAATGTTAAAGGACTGGTTTACTGTTGAGTAACTGTTAACTACATTCACCATCCACTTCATTAGGAACACCTTGCTGGGACTAAGTTGCTTTCTATCTTGAGAATTGCTTTAATTCTTCATGACGTAGAATGAACAAGGTGCTGGATTTTGGGCCATATTGGCATAGCAAAAAATATCCACCACACCATTACACCACCAGCAGTAGCCTCAGCAGTTGATATAGGGCAAGGTTGAGCCATGCTTTCATGTTGTATATGCCACACTCTGACCCTAACATCTGAATGATGTAGCAGAAATTGAAAATGATCGGACCAATCTTTTACTGTCCAGTTTGGTAATTGTGGTTTGTTTCCTGTTCTTAGCTGACAGGAGAACCAACCTGTGTGGTCTTCTGCTGCTGTAGCCCAGCTGAATCAAGGTTGAGGATTCAGACATGTTTCTTCTGCATTGGTGTAATGAGTGGTGATTTGAGTCACTGTTGCCTTCCTTCCAGCTTGAAGCAGTCTGGCCATTCTCCTCTGACCTCTGGCATCAACAAGGCATTTTTGCCCATAGAGCTGCCGCTCACTGGATGTTTTCACTTTTTCAGACTGTTCTCTGTAAACCCTAGAGATGGCTGTGTGGGAAAATCACAGCAGATCAGCAGTTTGTGAAAAACTCAGACCTGCCGGTCTGGCACCAACAAAAGTGCCACTTTCAAAGTCACTTAAAGCACCTTTATTCCCCATACTCATGCTCAGTTTGAACTTCAACATTTCATCTTGACCATGTCTACATACCTAAATGCACTGAGTTACTATAGTGTGACTGACTGTTAAGATATTTGTGTTAACAAGCAGTTGAACAGGTGCAAATGTACCCAATATATTACATAGTGTCATGGCTCCCCACCTCTTTATAAAGTCAAACAAATATACTCATGGAAATTTTGTTTGCCAAAAAAAAATAAATAAAAAAATTCACATCACAGTCTTTTGGACAAGCAAATTTTACCTGTTTATCAGTTGAATGCAGACCCTGGCAAATGTCAAAATATCTATTTGTTACCTCTCTGTGTGTACAGTTCAAGAAAGCTAGATGCAAAAGTTCCCGTTCCATGTTATGCCGTAAAGTGCGACAGACCTTGGAAAAACATCCCTGCTTTCCTCATAATATGACAACACACTGGCCTGTGTGTTCCTGTAGTTTATCACTCCGCACACAGCACTGTCATTACCCGGCACTGGACAAGCAGTACAGAGAGGAGGCAATTACCTGTAAATTGGTTTCATTATGTGTAAAAAAAAAAAAAAAGAAAAAACAACAGGAAGACAGCTGGAGAATGCATTACATTTTGCTCTCAAGAAGCAAAAGAAGGAGGTTGTGATAGGGGGTAATTTAAGCATGAGATTTAATATGCCCTCATAATGTGCCTGCCTTTTTTAATGGATTACTGAGCATGAAGTCCCTCAGAGCTCTTCTCAAAAAGACAGCTCTGAATGGAGAGATAGACAGAAACACAGCTCCAACTGAGGTTGGAGATAAACGTACACATTGAGTGACATTTCACCTTGTCACTCTCTAAGCTATGCTATTGTAAAAACAACAGTCAATTTCAGCATGATCTCATAGAACTATGTAAAGTATGACCTACTAGCACTCAGCATACTGTGCTGAGACATAATGTGTTGAAATTACACACCAGTACCAGCGATTTGTTCAGTGCTCTTGTGCGATGAGCCAGAGATGCTGGTCGTGTTGGCACTGCCGGCTGTAGTTTATACCTTGCCCTGCAGTTCCACTTAAATCAGTGTCTCCACACACTTTTCCTTGAGACTGCTTGGGATGCCGTCAACTAAGTGGAAGAAAAGCAGTTTTGAGCAGCAGATCTCCAAGTTCCACCAGATGCTAGAGAACAAGTGATTCCCATACTTCCAGCTACATAAGTCTTACATTCACTGCTCATCCCTTGTTCTTCATAACACAGATCACATCCACATCTTTGGAACCCTGGACTGGTATAATGGGTGACAAAAACAAACAAACAATATGAATTCCTCCTGTACTTCACTGCTAGGGTCTATCCAACTGGCCAAAAGATCTGATGTAGCCTTGAGCCCACAATGCTGCAGCTCATATAACACAGGAGCCAACTCTTGTACCATGATGAAAATGCCCTTGGCCGACAGCTTCAGGTTCCCACAGGTACACCCTGTCCAGTGTGGAAAATTCGCAAATCCACAAGTAAACATCAGTGTCAAAGGTTCAATACCAATCATTGGTGATATCATCTTCAGGAATGTTAAAATAAGTTCGTTAATAACCTGTTGCTTCTCAGGCACCACTGTCGGCTAACCAGAGCAGATCCATTGCACAAATGACATTTGTAAAGAACATGCTAAACTGCTAAGCTATAGTTTTGCTCTTTGAAAAGGTCTGTTCACTTAACTGGCCCAGTTCCCACTTGCGGTTTCCACACACCTGGCACCAATCCGTCACTGTGTGGCCAATGTCAGTCCTAACTGGCTTGTGGCAAACCTATAAATGCTAGCATTTCACACGGTCAGGCACTTAGGGTGTTCTCTCTTGACTAACGGCAACAATTCCTCAAAGTCCACTCGTACTGTAAAAAGGGTATTTGAGTTGTAGTTAAGGTAATGTGACACATGTTTGGGTTTCTCTCACCTCAAAATTACAACCTGTTCCCTTAACTTGCTGTTTTTATTCAAGTAAAAGTGTGCAAGTTAAGTTTCACTTATTATATTATTATACTTACCATAACATCACACAGAGGCCCCACCCAAAAACCCACAGAACCCAAATGATCCTAGGTCTTGTGTCCATGTCCACATGGTCATGAATGGTTTTGGCGGCATGAGAGTGACCTACACAATATAATGCAGGTAATTTGAACTTTATCCTCAAGTCTTAAACTTTGTTATCACAGGTCTTGTTCTGTTTTAGTTTATGGGCCCCAAATATTTAGCATTCTTGGCTTTTATCCTAGAGGCCCACAGAGTTCCTCTATTAGACTTGAGCATCGTGTTCAACACAATTGATCTTACTTTTTCCTGCACCACGAAGAAACTTGGGTTGGTATTCGATAACCTGTTCTGTCCTTCAGACCCCTCAAAAGCCTCCTCTTTTGCCTTTTGAACGATTAAATGGACTTGCTTCACATTACATCATGGACTCATTAACCCCTTATGTGATGTGGCACACATTGGGCTCTGCTGGTTATTCCTAGGTCACGGATTGTTGACCGGGCATTTGCCCTTAGAGCCCCCAAACTGTGGAGTATTTTGCCTGCTGAGATCAAAGCAGCAACATTTTTATCATCTTTTTAATCAATTCTTAAAACATTCTGTTATCAGAAGGCTTGAATATGTGTTCTATCTATTTGTTTTTAAGATCTTGTATTTTTGTTCTTCAGTTTTTTTGGGGGGGGGTTGTTCTTATGTGTAAGTTGTAAATAACTTTATGTGACTGTTTTATACGCTGCTCAAAAAAATAAAGGGAACACTCAAATAACACATCCTAGATCTGAATGAATGAAATATTCTCATTGAATACTTTGTTCTGTACAAAGTTGAATGCGCTGACAACAAAATCACAGAAAAATCATCAATGGAAATCTAATTTATTAACCAATGGAGGCCTGGATTTGGAGTCACACACAAAATTAAAGTGGAAAAACACACTACAGGCTGATCCTACTTTCATGTAATGTCCTTAAAACAAGTCAAAATGAGGCTCAGTATTGTGTGTGGCCTCCACGTGCCTGTATGACCTCCCTACAATGCCTGGACATGCTCCTGATGAGGTGGCGGATGGTCTCCTGAGGGATCTCCTCCCAAACCTGGACTAAAGCATCTGCCAATTCCTGGACAGTCTGTGGTGCAACGTGACGTTGGTGGATGGAGCAAGACATGATGTCCCAGATGTGCTCAATTGGATTCAGGTCTGGGGAACAGGCGGGCTAGTTCATAGCTTCAGTGCCTTCATCTTGCAGGAATTGCTGACACACTCCAGCCACATGAGGTCTAGCATTGTCCTGCATTAGGAGGAACCCAGGGCCAACCGCACCATCATATGGTCTCACAAGGGGTCTGAGGAGCTCATCTCGGTACCTAATGGCAGTCATGCTACCTCTGGCGAGCACATGGAGGGCTGTGCGGCCCTCCAAAGAAATGCCACCCCACACCATTACTGACCCACTGCCAAACCAGTCATGCTGAAGGATGTTGCAGGCAGCAGATCGCTCTCCACGGCGTCTGTCACGTCTGTCACATGTGCTCAGTGTGAACCTGCTTTCATCTGTGAAGAGCACAGGGCGCCAGTGGCGAATTCGCCAATCCTGGTGTTCTCTGGCAAATGCCAAGCTGCCTGCACGGTGTTAGGTTGTGAGCACAACCCCCATCTGTGGACGTCGGGCCCTCACACCATCCTCATGGAGTCAGTTTCTAACCGTTTGTGCAGACACATGCACATTTGTGGCCTGCTGGAGGTCATTTTGCAAGGCTCTGGCAGTGCTCCTCCTGTTCCTCCTTGCACAAAGGCGGAGGTAGCGGTCCTGCTGCTGGGTTGTTGCCCTCCTACGGCCTCCTCCACATCTCCTGGTGTACTGGCCTGTCTCCTGGTAGCGCCTCCTGCCTCTGGACACTACGCTGACAGACACAGCAAACCTTCTTGCCACAGCTCGCATTGATGTGCCATCCTGGATGAGCTGCACTACCTGAGCCACTTGTGTGGGTTGTAGAGTCCGTCTCATGCTACCACGAGTGTGAAAGCACCACCAACATTCAAAAGTGACCAAAACATCAGCCAGAAAGCATAGGTACTGAGAAGTAGTCTGTGGTCCCCACCTGCAAAACCACTCCTTTATTGAGTGTGTCTTGCTAATTGCCAATAATTTCCAGCTGTTGTCTATTCCATTTGCACAACAGCAATTGATTGTCAATCAGTGTTACTTCCTAAGTGGAGAGTTTGATTTCACAGAAGTTTGATTTACTTGGAGTATATTGTGTTGTTTAAGTGTTCCCTTTATTTTTTTGAGCAGTGTGTGTATGTATGTATATATACACATATATATATATATATATATATATATATATATATATATATATATATATATATATATATAGTGAAGATAATGATTTGATCATCTTATTGTCTGGTATGAGTTATTACACCAGGATACAAATGCTGTATCCATCAACAGAAGCTGTGGAAGTCCTAGTAAGCTCACAACTTCACACGCCCTCAAGAGACAGTTATAAGCTGAACAATGAATCTGTAAACCATCACGAAAGACTCCCACACCTTCTCATCCCTGAAATTAGATTTAAAAAAATAAAATGAAGAATAGCAGCTTCCCTATATTTACCAGCTGTGGGAAGAAACTGTAAAGAATAATGGAAAATAAGATAATATCAAATATGCAAAAAAAAGGAGGGGTGAGCTGCATACAGTGTGTGCACATATACAGACAGACAGACACACACACACGCAAAAGGCACATAAATGCTAGCACAGTGAGAGGCAAAAAGACATCAGGTAAGTGAATATAAATGGAACGGAGAGAGATGGAAAAGCGTGGTGAGTGAAACAGATACAAAAACATTGGAGAAAAATGAACATAAGAAAAGTGGGAAATAGGTGTGCTGAGAAGAGAGGCGGTGGAGGAGCTGCTTGGAAAGTTCCCCAGCAAAATATGGTTTGATTTAGTGGTATTGTGAAGTTCAGCCAGCTTGGCGAGTCAATCCAATCAGCTCTTGGCAAACACAGTGTAACTCAAAGAAGCTTTTTCCATTTGAGTTTTGGGATAATTAGAACTACATATAGATATCCATTGGCTGGCTGGAGATGTAGTTGTGCTGACATATGGAAACATATTCTCATGTGTAATGAAAACAAACTGTTTATTCAGACTTGGACTTATTGTGGGTAGACTGTAGTGGTTTCACAAGACAACAGTTTTAGAACACAATAATCTCTTTGGCTTATGATTTGTGTTCTGGTGAGTCCCGAAGTTTGCGGTTAGAGACAAATTCTCTCACACACATGCTGTTGTATGTATTGCAGACCCACTGAAAGACAAATACACATCAGCAAATGACTGAGAAAGAGATGACAATCGACATAAGCACACGAGCACAGAGAAACGTACACTCGAATAACAAGTGTTTATGTTGTAGTTTAATATTTGGAGGCACCTCAGACTGTGTGTTTTTTGGTCAGAAAACTGTTGAGCCCCCCTATCGTTCTGCTCTGTAGTATAAGAACACGCTCCACAGGATTCTAGGCCTACATTCTTAACCCACTTCAAAAGCCACCGGGATACACGCCTCTGTCTATATCCCCTCTCAGATCCTCTGCACCCTGCCAGCTTTCTTCTTACTTCTCACCCTTCGCTCCCTCTATCACCTTTTCCCTTCAGTGGCACAACCTTACTCGACTCAGGTTACCCCCCCGCCTGCACCGCCCCTATAGCCAAACTCCTGTCTTCATTTCTCTCTTATTGTCTGTGTCTCTTCATTTTTTCCCAGCAAAAGAAAGGGGCTTATATCTCGTCATGTCAAGAGGACAAAGCTGGTAAACAGAGCCATCTGAGAGCTGCTGGAAAACAGCACTTATAGCTATTCCAGGAAGAGAACTACATTTCCCATCATCAAAATGGCATGCTAGAATATGATAATGCGGACAGTAAGGGAGCTTTTTTTTTTGCGTAGATGTAAATCACAGCAAAAATAAAATGCTGTGCAAGTATTCCACTCTGCTTTCATAAGTGCTCTCACTCCTACTTGCACAGACTGTTCTGCAGATGAGCCAAAATCCATTAAACACTGCTTTGCTTTGCTTGACAGGCAGACCCAATGCAGTGATATTATAGCTAATTGGACTTATTTGCATGGTGCGGGGTTACAGTGTCTGTTTGTCCTCAGTCAAGTGGAACATTGAGTTCTTGAACTCTAATTGTCTCCTGAACCTCACTGCTGCATCTTCTATAAACAAAGGGCAAGCCATTATTCTAAATTTAAATTGGAAATGTTCAGGAGGAGTAATGTATACCAAGAGGTTGGTGGAAAACTTAGAAGTGTAAGTTCATAATTGACTTTTAGCTATGCCTCACATCTCTTAGTTACTGTTGCCATGTTTGAGGATGTAGGTAGATTCATTATCAGATTTCTTTTTAATCTTTTAAACTATTTCTGATGGCGGTAACCAAAAGAAGGATCTAGATTTGTTACCTGCCACCATCTCTTTTCCTGTCTGAAATGTAGCCAAGTTATTGCTAGTTGGCTAAACAAGCTAATTACATGTGATGGTTGAAAGCCGTCTATGCTGGAGCAAAAGACAAAAGGCCAGATCAAACTTTTAAAAATAATCTTCCTTGGCTGCTGAGTTTTTGTGTAAAATTTGTGTAAAATTTTAGGTATGGGGCCAGATTTTCTAAGTGGGGCAAAATAGCATGATGCCAACAAAAATACATTGATTCAATGTGCTAACTTATGAGCGCTGCTAGTTCAATGATGATCAGTCTACCAAGACCGGTGTAAATTAGCAGGTCATAAACAAGCAGACCTCATGAGGGAGTGAGTGACTACTGCAAGGAATATTACAGTATGCGTGGTGCAGATGGCTCCACTTGAAATGTCAGAAAAATTGACCAAATTGACCATGTGAAACCGAGGCCTACAGCTCACCTGTAAGCTTACAGAAGAAAATGAAATGTTACTTTGTGTTAGACTGATGTTCCATGTTAAGTTCTGCTGTTATATTAAGATATTATGTACTGCGCCAGATATATACTTGTCTAGATAACTCATAGAATAGATATGCTAACGCACAAGCTACAAAACCTGCTGTGTCCATGCCTGTCAGCTGCAAAATTAGCACTTTCCCTCTTTAGGAAATTTTGGTACTAATTTTTTAAGCAAGCCACACCTAGCTGTCGGATTGTCAGATTTCGGATTGTAGTGCACTTCTCAATTTGTGTAATTTTGAGCAGGTGGGTCAAAGACGAACGTTTTTACCGCCTTTTCAGTGACGCATCAGTACAGGAATGCAAATTATATGGAGTGAGATGCTGGAACAGCCTGAAAACATGAAACTTTCAAGGTGAAAACCCCACATTTCTTTGCTTCTGGTTTTGAATTCTACACCAGACTGTTTGTCTGAGTGGTAACAACTATCATTCAGAAGAATATTGTAGCAAATGTAACTGGTGAAAGGGCTGTGGTGACATCACAGTTAACACACAACACAACCAATGTGGCGACTGTAATGAAATACTATAAGTCAGATACTGGCTAAAATCATGGGATCAGATATTGGAGAAAAATGCATTAAACTGAACTTACTGCCTGCCATAATATCACACATGTGATGCTTGAAAGACACAGCTGATACCTGAAGCTCAGGCAAATGTCCAAAAAAATTAATTATTAACAGTGTAGTTGTTTACAAGAGGGGGAAAGGATAGTATTGGCATTGGCAGATCTAGTGTAGTATTCAGCCATACTTTTTTTTAAATCTCACCAATGTGTCTGGCAAACATGATGCAATCCCAGATCTAAGTTGCCTTGCTGGTGTGTACATTACAAAAATCCAGGTAGAACAGAGCCTTACCTACATGTCGATGTATAAGATTCATGTGTTACCCAAAAAATAATAATTTTTCCCATAAATTTTACTGAATTTCCCTGTTGTTTTTTAATATGTGAAATATCAATAAAAAAATTTTTTGTCTGATGTAAAATAATGTGAAAAATATGTACCTGTGAATAAACTTTTTTTTTTAATGGAAAATGGGGGTTTTTTTCCACACAAAAGGATTGTAAAAATACAGTCACAAGTTTATTTAAAAGATCCATCCATCCATCCATTTTATTCCTCTTATCTGGGGCCATGTCATGGGGGCAGCAGCCCCAGTAGAGAAACCCAGACCTCTCTGTCCCCAGCCACGTCCTCCAGCTTATCCGGGGGGGACCCCAAGGCGTTCCCAGGCCAGCAGAGAGATATAATCTTTCCAGCATGTTCTGGTTCTGCCCTGAGGCCTTCTCCAGACAGGACATGCCCAGAATACCTCAACAAGAGGCGCACAGGAGGCATCCTAGCCAGATGCCCGAACTACCTCAACTGGCTCCTTTAGATGTGGAGGAATGGTACTTCTAATCTGAGAACCCTCCCAAATGGCTGCACTCCTCACCCTATCTCATTTCTGCCACTTGTATCCGTGATCTTGTTCTTTCAGTCACTACCCAAAGCTCATGACCACTGGTGAGGATAGGGACCTAAGTAGAGCAGTAAATTGACAGCTTTGCTTTCACACTCAGCTCTCTTTTCATCACGACAGACCAATGCAGCTTCGCCTCACCTGTGAACAAGACCCCGAGATACTTAAACTCCTCCACTTGGTCAGCAATTTTTATTATTATTATTAATATTTATGCGTATATAACATCTGAAGTATTAGTAAACTGTCAAAACAGCAACCCAACCATGCTGAGCATGCCCAATCTCGTCTGATCTCCTCTGATGTCAGAAGCTAAGCAGAGTCGGCCGTGTTAGTACTGGAATGGGGAACCACCTTGGAATTTATATGCCTACATTCCATGTACCCACCATAAGTTGTCCTGCTTTGAATGTTATAGTTATTCCCTGTTGTACATTGCATTCCATTTGTTTTGGGTTTTTTTTTTAGCCTCACAGTAACTGTAATATGTGTATATGAGAACCATGAACAGAAGGTTTAGAGTTTTTAAATTAAAGTCAATTTCTGTGGCAATAAATACATTAATTTATGCTTATAATGTATGCAGTGGTACCAATCGTGTCCTCTGTTTTTGTACTTACCCACCCCTCTTAAATCCTTAAATCTGAGCTTAATTTAGGTCGTGTATCTGAGCTGGAAGTGACGGTTAAATCCTGATCCCAGCTTTTTTGAAATGCACATGTAAATCTGTCATGTTAAATTTCACAATATGTCTAACTAAAACATAAAAATGCATTTACCCTGGCAGTCTGACCATGGTTACTGACTTGATCAGAGGCATTATAGAGTCAGCAGAATCCGGAAGCAGCATGTTTTAGCAATGGTTAACTATGGGAAATGGAGAGATAGACATTCAAGGGGGGCTGATACATCAGTCCATCCTGAAGGTCTTAAACAGCAGATCCAAGGGAGTGATGTGGGAAGACTTTGTGTCCTAATGGAACACTAGATCTGCACTATCTCTGAACCTTTTTGTCCCTGCAGCAGTTTTGATAGCAAAAACAGAATCGACTGATCACAGTCGTTTGCCTTCCTTTCCTTGGCTTCCTTCCTTCAGGGTGTCACAGAATATTCAAACAGCTCCAGCTTGGTTGTAAAGTAGCTCAGCTCAAGTGCAATTGCTTATCTGTGTGAGTGTATCATACACTGCAGAAGGTTTGAGTGTGGAGTATTGCTTTTGAAAAAAAAACACAATTATCAGAAAAATATATATCTTTGTTCAGATATTTATGGAAACCAAATGTGAAATAGTGTAAATAATTGGAAAGGCATCTGATAACAATAAAGTGAAAATATAAAACAGAATTTGTAATACCACCATCTTTTAATGGAGGCAAAACATTTGTTCTGGATTTCATCTCATCCTAAGAACAAAGCATAATGTAATGAAGTATTCAGGGAATTTTAAATGAGAACTAATGGGATTTTTAAATATGCAAAAGTAAAAATGTGGGGCTGCAGGCTATTATATCACAAAGCAAAACAAATTTATTTCAAAGGTGACAAATTTCAAGGAGGAGCCACTTTCAAATGACATTATAGAGGCAAACTCATCCCTTATCTGTTGAGTGGGTACAGATGCATTAAAAATGCTCCAGCACAGTTCCTATTTAGAGACATGAGACATTTTCCCCATCGATAAAATGAAAATGTCTTTTCAATGAAACTAAATTCTGGTCCTCTACTCAATCAATCAATCAATCAATCAATCAATCAATCAATCAATCAATTTATTTGTATAGCACATTAAAACAACAGCTGTTGACCAAAGTGATTCACAGGGCATAAAACAATTAAAAAGCAAATAAAATAATATAAAACATAAGAACATAAAACATATAAAAACACAATAAAATCATAAACAATGCAATAAACAATGAAGGACCGTAATAGTAATGCCAATAGTAATTCCAAGAAGATCTATCAACCAGTCTGAAATGCACATCTAAATAAATAAGTTTTAAGAAGTTTTTTAAAAGTAGTAGGGGAATGAACTTTATTTAGGAGAGGAAGGTCATTCCAGAGTTTAGGGGCAACCACGGCAAAGGCTCTATCCTCTCTACTCTTCAAATTAGATTTATATCTGGTCAATAGCTAGTTCTCTAATTGGGATGTAGGGCCTCAACAATTCAGTTAAATATACAGGTGCTAATCCGTTTAGATTCCTAAAAACCAGAAATAGTATTTTAAACTGGATTCAAAAGGAAATAGGAAGCCAATGTAGAGAGGCTAAAATGGGCAAAATGTGATCAAGTGCCTGTCAACAGCCGTGCTGCTGCATTTTGAACTAGTTGTAGGCGATTGGAAAGATGCTGTTCACATCCCACATAAAGCGAGTTGCAATAGTCCAGACGACTGGTGATGAATTTATTTTATTTTACTTGAAAGCCTTAAATGAAAAAAAAAAACATGTCTTGACTACCGAGCTAATCTGTTTGTCAAATTTCAGAGCAGTATCAAAAATGGCGCCAAGGTTTCTAGAAGATGGGCACACAAAGGAGGATAAAAGGCCTAAGGCACTATCATAACCATCCAATATGTGAGAGTGACCAAATAGGAGAATCTCAGTTTTATTTTTGTTTAATTTAAGAAAGTTAGACTGCAGCCATAAATGAACATCCCTTGAACAATCCACGAAGGTATTTAAAGATGAATGATTGTTAGGTTGAAGGGGGAGATAAATCTGTAAATCATCCACGAAGCAATGAAAAGAAATGTTATTTTTTTCAATAATAGAAACTAGAGGGAGCATATATAAAGAAAAAAGAATAGGGCCTAGTAAAGAGCCCTGGGGAACACCACGTTTAAATGGAGATACAGCAGATGGATAATGGCCTGACTGAACAGAGAAACTCCTTTTAGATAAATAGGATTGAAACCATTTAAGGGCAGTTCCTCTAATGCCCATGCATGATTCTAAGGTTGAGATAAGGATGCTGTGGTCAACAGTATCAAAGGATGCTGACAGATCAAGCAGCACCAGTATGGCAGATTTTCCAGTGTCAAGAGATAAAAGTAAATCATTAAAAACTCTTACCAGGGCTGTTTCAGTACTGTGCCGCAATTTGAAACCAGACTGGAATTTCTCAGAGATGCCATTTGAATCAAGACAGGATTGTAACTGTATAAGTACCAACCTCTCTAAAACTTTTGATAAAAAAGGAAGTTTAGAAATTGGCCTGAAGTTAGAGGGTTGGTTTTGGTCCAAATTACTCTTTTTAAGAGGATAAATGACTGCACGTTTGAGTGCAGTTGGAACATAACCCAACTTCAAAGAGGAATTAATAAAACTAACAATACAAGGTCCAAGGGTAGTAAAAACATCCTTAAAAAAATGAGGTGGAATAATATCTAGTGGGCACCCAGAGGGGTGCATATGGGCGACTATATCCGACAGACTAAAAGGAGAGATAGATTCAAAATTCTCCAAGACTGATATGCACACAAGTTGACATATAGGAGATGGTGGATAAATTAAACATGGATTTGCAAAAGACAAGGATTAATAATAAGAGAATCAAGAACAGTAAAAAGAAACTGTGGTTTATAGCTGTTTTTCAATACAAGACTTGATAAGAACTTAGATTTGGTGGCTTTAACAGCACTCTGATAATTCAGAAGAGTGGTTTTAAAGATATCTAATGAAATTTGCAACTTATCCTTCTTCCATATGCACTCTGCACATCTACAGGAGCGTTTAAGAGACCTTGTGGTGTCATTAAACCAAGGCTGTTTTACAGGTGTGGACTGTTTAATCGTAACGGGAGCCACCAGATCTAATTAGTCAGTACAAACAGAGTTAAAAAGAGTTGTAAATTTATCTGGACACAGTTTAAAAAAATAATCATAATTATAAAAAACCGAGTCATTAAAAGCAGCCGAAAAAGACTATGAAGTTAAAGCATTGACGTTACGAGTTCGGCTGACAGGCTTAGACAATTTAGCTTGAGGGCAAGGTAGAGAAACATTAAATAAAACAGTAAAGTGATCAGAGATACGGATATCACAAATCTCGGTCACACACCTCTAAGCCAACAGATAATACAAGATCCAACATAGGACCTCTTTCATACTTTGGGCCTTTAATAAATTGCTTAAGATTAAGAGAATCAATGAGTTCTAGAAACTCCTTAGCCAACGGGCTGGATTCACAACATATATGTATATTAAAATCACCCGCAATCAATAAACAGTCATATTTCATCATTAATTGACTCACAAATTCAGCAAATTCTGATAAGAAATCTTTGTTAGATTTAGGGGGATGATATACTAAGGCACACAGTATAGGTATGTCACAATTGATAACAAATGTCTGTACCTCAAAAGTGGAAAAAGAGCCCGGCAGCAACAGTCTACATGAAAAGGTAGATTTAAATACTGTTGCAAGGCCACCACCTCTGCCAGAGGACCTGGGTGAGCTGAAGAACAAATGGCCAGGAGGAAGAAGCTCCGAAAATGGAGTGGACTCGCCCACATGAAGCCAGGTCTCAGTCATAAGCATAAGATCCACATCCCGTGATATGAGAAAGTCGTTTAATAAAAGCTGTGTATAGGGGCATCTTATCTGCTTTAATTATGATCAAGATATGTCTAGCCTCCTGAGACCCTGAGTCCACATATGGGGACATTACATTTTGGCTTTGCTGCACCTTATACTTCATTCTGCTCAATAGTGTTTTATACTTTGTTAAGTCATGTTGTTTTTGTTGTGTTATGCTATAAAATAATCCCATTGTCCACATCTGAGGACTTTTTTTTTTTTACAAAAGTATGTAACAACCATGTAACAAAATACAACTTCCTGTTCAAAGAGGAAGCTTAGTTTACATACATACCAGTACCATCTAATCACAAATAGCTAAGAGAAATTAAAAATGAATCGCTAAAAGGAGCTCAGGTCTCAGAAGGCTAAAATTTATTTGGCATAGTTTAGAAGGACACACACCTGTGCACAGTACATAAGGTCCTACAACTTACAGTGCATGTCAGGACAAAGACCAAGATATGAAGTTCAAATCAAGGAGGTCAATCTGAGCACCCTTATCATGGACTGGCTAGACTGAAATCACTTGTGGATTGTCTATAGTCTTTCAATTGCACTATAAGGACAGATAAGTGGTAGTAGCATCATGCTATGGCGGTGCTTCTCAGCTACATAAGGGTCAGACAAATGAAGCAAAAGACAGGCATTCATGAATACCACCCGCTTCAGTGCATGAAATCTGAGATTGGGGCTGTGGTTCACCTGTTAGCACACTAATTCAATAATTCAGTTTCAGTTTCAATTCAAATTAATTTTTTTTAAAAACAAAACTCACCTCAAGGTGCTGAGCACAATAACCTCAGTTTTATCTGAATTAAGAAGCAGGAAATTAGAGGACATCCAGGCCTTTATGTTATTCCTGCAGTTTAACTAATTAGTGTGTATCATCTGGCTTCGTGGATTGATAAAACTGGGCCTGGGCATCATGTGAATAACAATAGAAATGTATGCAATGACATTTAATAATACTCTTTAAGGCAAGCATGTATAGTTTAAATAGAATTGGTCCTAGCACAGAACCCTTTGGAACCTCATAATTAACCTTAGTGTGTGAAGAAGATGCCCCATTTACATTAACAAACTGGAGTCTGTCATATAGATCTGATTCAAACCACTGCAGCGCAGTAACTTTAACACTTATGGGATGCTCTAGACTCTGTAATAAAATATTATGGTCAACGCTGTACTGAGGTCTAGCAGGACAAGTACAGAGATGAGCCCACTATCAGAGGCCATAAGAAGATCATTTGTAACCTTCACTAATGCTGTTTCTGTACTGTGATGAATTCTGAAACCTGACTGAAACTCTTCAAATAAACCGTTCCACTGCGAATGATCAGTTAGTCATTATACAACTACTCTTTCAAGAATTTTTGAGATAAAAGGAAGGTTGGAGATTGGCCTTTAATTAGCTAATACAGCTGGGTCAAGTGATGGCTTTATAATTAACGGTTTAATTACTGCCACCTTAAAGGCCTGTGGTACATAGCCCATTAATAAAGATAGATTGATCATATTTAAGATTGAAGCATTAATTAATGGTAGGACTTCTTTGAGCAGTTTTGTAGGAACGGCGTCTAATAGACATGTTGATGCTTTGGAGGAAGTAACTATTGAAGTTAACTCAAGATCAATCAGAGAGAGAGAAGTAAATAAATATCAGTAGTATTGAAAGTAGCTGTACATAAAGAGCTGTCTATGAGATGGTTAGGAACAATTTTTTTTCCGAATGATTGAAATTTTACTTGTGAAGAAATTCAGGGAGTTATTACTAGTTGAGGTTAAGGGAATACTCGGCTCAAAAGAACTCTGACTCTTTGTCAGCCTGGCTACAGTGCTGAAACCTGGGGTCTTCTAAATTAGAGAGACAGCATTTCCTCTCCAGCTTGCAGGTTATCTGAAAATGTAATGATAGCAAAGATGCTCGAATGGCTTTAAGACAGTCCCTGATTGGGGGCCCAGCAAAAACCCTGTTCCCCTGTTAGACATATGCAACATATGTGACATATGAGTGAGTGAGTGAGTGAGTGAGTGAGTGAGTGAGTGAGTGAGTGAGTGGCCTATTTGTGAATTTTTGTGTGGGTATGTATGGCTGGGCCTGATTCTGGGGCTTGCTGAACCTTGGCCCCTGTAAGACATGGTCGTGGGGGGGTGGGGGTAACCCTTCCATATTGCTCTCTGCTGGTTGCATGAGGCAGTGTTTTTGGTTCATGCTGGGGTGGCCAGCTCGTTGTCTCTGGTTCTCGAGGGGGTGGCTGTGGATGGCCTGGGTCCACTTGGATCTCTCTCTGTCTGCCTCTGGCTCCCCGGGGGGCATTGTGTCAAATTCTCAACCTCATTATCAAGTATGTTTCGTGACAAAGACATATATACACACACACACACACACACACAGAGAGAGAACAAAATAAGTTTGTGTGAACATGTTTTTTCACATATGTATTTTTTTCTTTTCTTTTTTTTAATAGGTGCAGCAGTTGGTGAACCAATGTGTTTTTCTCCTTGTGCTCTGTCTTCTTATTATCTTTTCTCCTATTTTCTCAGAGGCAGACAAGCAGGGACAAACAGTGTGACACGACACTGAACACAGGGAGACAATACATACTAAATTATTTCGGGGAGAGGAAACAGGTGAGAACAGCCGGGACTAATCACTGAAGATGAGACAAGGGAAGTTGAGCTAAATACAAAACACGAGAGACAAGAGACCGTCAGAATAATACTGAGACACGGACACAAACCTACGAACTTGACAGAGAACCACGGAGAAAGCACTGGAAGAACAGAATGGAAATATGAGGGGGAACTAACAAACTTATAACCAGCAAAAGCAAAGTACTAAAGGTTCAAACAACAAGAAGATTAAAAAGCACAAGAACATGATAAAAAGAAGACCATAAACAATATAGAACTAGAACATAATCCCATCACAAAAGAACTCATAAACCCCACAAAACTCTGCCTTCACATGGATATGAACTTGAGTGACATCCAATTCTTAATACATGGGGTTTAATATGATGTTGACTCACCCTTTGCAGCTATAACAGCTTCAACTCTTCTGGGAAAGCTTTCCACGAGGTTTAGGAATGTTTATGGGAATTTTTGACCATTCTTCCAGTAGCCTGACTCACAGTCTCCACTCTAATTCATCCCAAAGGTGTTCTGTCAGGTTGAGGTCAGGACTCTGTGCAGGCCATTCAAGTTCTTCCACAGCAAGCTCACTCATCCATGTCTTTATGGACCTGCTTTGTGCACTGGTGTGCAGTCATGTTGGACCAGGAAGGAGCCATCCCCAAACTGTTCCCACAAAGTTGGGAGCATGAAATTGTCAAAAATGTCTCTTAATGCTGAAGTATTCAGAGTTCCTTTCACTGGAACTAAGGGGCCAAGCCCAACTCCTGTAAAACAGCCCCACACCATAACTCCCCCTTCCACCAAACTTTACACTTGGCACAGTGCAGTCAGACAAATACCGTTCTCCTGGCAACCACCAAACCCAGATTTGTCCATTGGATTTCCAGACAGAGAAGTGTGATTCATCACTCCAGAGAACACGTCTCCACTGCTCTAGAGTCCAGTGGCGGTGTGCTTTACACCACTGCATCCAATGCTTTGAATTGCGCTTGGTGATGTAAGGTTTGGATGAAGCCATGGAAACCATTCCATGAAGCTCTCTGTGCACTGTTCTTGAGCTAATCTGAAGGCCACATGAAGTTTGGAGGTGTGTCGCGATTGACTCTGCAGAAAGTTGGCAACTTCTGCGCATTATTTTACATGGCCGACCACTTTGTTGCTGAGTTGCTTTTTTTCCCAATTGCTTCTACTTTATTATAATACCACTAACAGTTGACTGTGGAAATTTCACAACTTGACACAGGTGGCATCCTATCACTGGGCTCCTGAGAGCGACCCATTCTTTCACAAATGCTTGTAGAAGCAGTCTGCATGCCTAGGTGCTTGGTTTTTATATATCAGTGGCATTGGAAGTGATTGGAACACCTGAATTGAATGATTTTGATGGGTGAGTGAATACTTTTGGCAATATAGTGTACCCATGGTGTATTTTGACAGACAAAAAAAAGCTTGACAGCTTTCTCGTGGGGACATAAAGCCTGCCTGATACCATGTGCACGTACTAACTATGCAGACAAAATGTGTAGGTCTTGATTCCTGTTGCTGTTCTTCAGTCTGTGAGCATCAACACTAATCACTTAGAGAGGAGATATCAGCATCTAAATATGGGTCCAAACCAACAACTTTTGGTTTATGACATGGTTGCACCAAATTTGCCCACCTATTATTGCTAACTGAACAGCCTGACATAACAGGCAAGACTCAGCCCTGGCTGTGTATGTATATATATATGCAAAAATGGGATTTCACTATGCTGCATTGTGTGAGAGAATACAGCACGCACAGACTGTTTACTTGATCCCTTTTGATCTTTGTGGAGCCCCTAATGAACCAAAGAACCCTTTTTTTTTTGTTTTGAAGTGCACACTGTTTACCTCCTTCAAGAACATTGTGACAGACAAGTAGATGTAGTGCTTGTCTCTCTACATAATTAGGATCATATCCTCCCAGGTCATCCATTCATGAGCTGCTGCTTTAGATGGATTCCATCTCTTCCCGGGCCAATGTCTGTCCCACCTCATTCCAGATCACTCATCAGAATATGCTATTCCTACAGTGTCAGAAAAACATGTATCCCCAAAGTGAAAAGCAACTGCCAAATCATATTTTTCTCTGGCAAAAAAAAAAATCAGCAATGGGAAATGCTGATAGAGTTCCCTGCTGGTGCATGTGCATGTTTTAAAATGCATCAAGCTGCTAAGATCCCAGTCATAAGATTTTTATTTTTTTATTTTTTTTGCAAGGTGTGCATATATGAGTTGGAGGAAAAGGTTCAAACATACATAATTTCTTCATTACAAATGATTACTGTAGGGGGAAAAAAACAACCTTATGTTCTCTGAAAGGGTTTGCTTGCAGTGGCTGATTGTGAAAAATTGCAATCTTCTTTACTTTAGTATGTTTTGTTTGGTTGCATTTCTGCCTGTGTCAATCAGTGCAAGGCGAAGGAGACATGTTCTCAACCAGAGAAACTGACACCACAGGAGTGGAGACAAAGCATCTTCAGTTTAACATGTGCTTTTTGAACTTACACTTCAATATACCCACATTTATCATCAGCCATGTGAGTTCATGCAACACAAATGCTCACATATTGCAATACACAGAGAAACTGTTAAAGAAACACCTAGGAACAACTCTACACACACACACACACACACACACACGCACACAGGCTAAAGCTTGAGCCTAGGATTTACTGGTACTGCAGGAAGACATCTGCATGTATAAGATGGGGTGAGACAATATGATCATTGCTACAGCAGGAGAGGGCAGCGTAAAGCTAATGGCATGTGATGCCCAGCTGCTGGCTCAAATCTGTTGCAGCCATCTGTTTTCTTTGGTACTTTAAAAGAATCTCACTTCAACAGCAACAAACACCTTAAAAGAAGCCATTGACATTTTGAAATGCCTATGTTTCAAGCCTTGAGGTGAGCCTCCTGGGATCCTACAGTTCACTGGGTCAAACAGCGCCTTCAGTAGAAATCCGAACAGATTTGCAGAGCTAAGCACAGTTAAAATGTTGTGACATGTTAGTCACAGACGGATCAATTATTCAGTAAGGTCTAATGTAGGTTTTATAAACACTGTTTTGCACTGGCAAAAGGGTGCGTACTATTGCTCAAAAATCAATAGGTTATTTACAGAGTGCCTTTCTTTTTAAATGCCATTAACCTACTCTGTTCAAACTCAGCAAGCATTGTCAACAGCAAAATTTTTAGTTTATCATATGCTCACTGGCCACTTTGTTAGCTACACCTGTTCAACTGCTCGTTAATGCAAATATCTAATCAGGCAATCAAATGGCAGCAACTCAGTGCATTTAAGGGATGTAGACATGGTCAAGTTGACCTGCTCAAATTTAAACTCAGCATCAAAATGGGGAAATGGGGAAGAGAGGTGATTTAAGCGACTTTGAACATGGCATGGGGCAGCAAAGTTGTGCAGTGAGTAGCAGTGTTGCCTCACAGCAACAAGGTCCTGCATTCAAATCCACCAGCCAGCAGGAATCTTTCTGTATGGAATTTGCATGTTCTCCTACAGGTTAATCGACTGTGGGTGTGAATGGTTGTCTGTAAGCCCTGTGATAGACTGGTGATCTGTCCAGGGTGTACCCTATGTTGTTGCTAGAGTGGGTGGTCTCAGGTTTTCAGAAACTGCTGATCTACTGGCATTTTCTCACACAACCATCTCCATATCCAGTTGAGTGGCAGTTCTCCAGGTAACAATGCCTTGTTTATGCCAGAGGTTAGAAGAGGATGGCTAGACTGCTTTGAGCTTAAGGCAACGGTGACTCAAATATCCACTCATTACAACCAAGATATGCAGATGGGCTACAGCAGTAGAAGACCACACTGGGTGCCACTCCTGTCAGCTAAGAACAGGAAACTGCCATTTACATTCATTCTGACTACTTAAGTGATAAACTTTGCAGTGGCATGCAGTGATTTTACAGAAAGGCAAGCAGAGACCCCATTGTAGACTGGAAAAACTTTGCCTGTTCTGATGAGTCTGGATTTCTGCTGGAGCGTTCAGATGTTATGGTCAGAGTTTGGCATAAACAACAGGCTGCTGCTGGTGGTGTAATGGTGTGGTGGATATTTTTTGCTATCATGACGATATGGACCAAAATCTCTGAGGAATGTTTCCAGCACTTTGTTGATTCAATGCCATGAAGAATTAAGGCAGTTCTGAAGGCAAAGGCGAGTCCAACCCAGCAATAGCAAGAAGTACATAGAAGTGTTTGGTGAGTGTGTATACAGTTGTAATATTGTCTTTTGCTGTTTTTTTTTTCAGGTTGGATTGATTGTACAGTACACATCTATAATGACTTTTAAAAAAAACAAGACTAAAGGAAACAAGAATTGGGTGCACAAGTTAGAATTTATTTGAGATTTTCTCTCATCCACATAGAGTCAAAATTATACACATGGGCTCAAATATATACACACAACCCCACTCATATTTGGTTAAATGCCCTTTAGCAAGTTACATGCTTTTAACAGCATATCAAAAATCATCGTCTCTTAACAGTGTAGTTCATTGCTGATAGGTGCCAATAATAAAAGCCTGCAATGCAAATGCATGCAACCAGACAAGTGTGTGTTTGAGTGTTTCTACATCCCTAAGTGTTCTCATTCCCAGAAATTATGGCCTTATGTTATTAGAAAAGTAAAGTCCTGTGTATCTGCTTTTGCTCATCTGCCTTGCTCTCTCTCTCTCACTCCCTTTCACCAGACACTAAAAAATAGTGTCCAGCATTAAGAACCTCCTGTTAGAAAGTAAGGCCCCTTTGTTTGAGCATGTGCTGTCTCACAGGAGTATGCTATCCATGGTCCTGAACAACTACAAAAACAAAGAGTTAAACTTGCCTTTTGTTTGAAATTTGGTGGGTTTGATTATGTTCTGCTCACTACAGGAGAAGCTATGATATTTTTGGCTATATTAAAAGCGGAATAATTGATCAGTGTTTGTCAGATATAAAGGGGAAAGCCAAGGAAAGGGGGAAGAAGGAAATAAAACTATTGCTAGTGTTACTGGGGAAAAGCCATCATTGCTTTGTAATAATAAAGAAAAGGAGGCAAGTGAGTCGCAAAAGAGCAGTGAGATACTTAGTGATGTTGAAGAGGTAAAGAGAGGAGGAGAAGAATAAAACAAATGGCCCTGGACCAGAGCAGACTTTGGCAGAAAGAGCACATGTAGACATGATGCAGAGAGAAATAATGAAAAGAAAATCTGTCCAAATTATACTTAAAGTGAAACTTTGAGTAGCAGTACTTTTTTGGCTTTCAAAGAGTAATTAAAATTTTAAAAAAAAAAACAGGACTTAATGGTTAGTTGGACTTGGAGAAGTTTGCATAGTGGAGACAGAAAGTATTGTCTCATTCAAGGGAACATTTTATTCCCCTTGCCAGATAACATGGGTTTTATTATTTAACACAAGAAAAAAGTATTTTAGATATTTCTGGAGGGTTCAGAGGCTATAAAAGAACAGTTTTGTTCCTTTAGGACCGTTGTGGGACTGCAGAAAGGCAGCTTTGTCAGCAGTTCACTCTGAAATGTCAGGAGAAACATTATTAGACCAATGAGGGCTGTAGAGGTTTAGATAGTGGAACGATCTATGGACACTGAACGCTCACATCTAAAAAAGCTTTTCTGGCAGATAATGTTCAGGGAGCATTGGTCTGCTGATGGATCCAGAACATCAACCAGATGGATGCTCCATCCATGTTTTTCTTATTAATAGAGATGAGGAATAGATAGAGTAAGCGCATCACCTATTTCTGGTCCACTAATGGGAACTCACGCGACTTGGAGAAGGACGCCACAGTTCTGTTCTGAGCTGTACAAAAGCACATGAGAGTTTACGTTCTTTGTTTCAAGAGATAATCTTCCTGAGCTGGAGGAGCCCCTGTTTTTAAAGAGCTGCATGCAGCCATGCAAGTGATGGGCATGAGAAAAGGCCTGAGCCCTGATCTTCCAGTTGAGCTTTAGAAGACTTTATTCAATGAGCTTGGTAAAGCTCTTACTGATGTTTACATTGAAAGTTTTGAAAGCCGATTCTATCTCTGAGATGCAGAAGAGCTGTGATAACCGTGCTCCGCTGTGTCTAGTCCACCTCTGTTTAGATTACAAAATATTTTCCAAATCTTTGACTGACCACTTGAAGAATGTGATTGAGGAAGTAATTAATCTGGATTACTGCATGCTTGGTGTGTCATTTTGACCATGGTTATATTTGCTTTTCAAAAAGCTTTTTTCAAAAGCATCCCGAGTGATTAACTCTCAAGTGGACAGCTCTCAATTTGGTGTGACCACTGAGACACATTGTGAGCCGACCACTCAAACCACTTGCTGAGGTGAGTCTGGATCTTTTGTATTGTAAACACTGATGTGTTTTGATCAGTGCAGTTCCTGTTTCATCTGGTCCTGTCCCCCTGAGTAACTCCGAAATTACTCTGTCATTCTCATTTCAGTAGTCTTGGGAGCTTTAATTATTTATTTATTTATTTGTTTGTTTATTGTTAGTCCTTGCTAAACAGCTTATCTTTGACTGGCAACAGATCCTGTCCTTTCCTTCTACATAGCTGGAGTAACACAGACAACAATGAAATCCAAACGCACACGGTCAGCTGGACACCTTGAAAACACATGCAACAGAGGTGTGAACAGCAATCGTCTCTGCATGAGAAACTTACAATCCGCCTGCACAAGAAACACTTCAAAACGAAGTATATAGAGAGCTAATGTGTCTTTAATGAGCAATGTTTTGGACTTCTCTGGTACTTAGGGCACAAAATTTGGTTTCATTAGACCAAATAAAACCATTTGACAGCGTTGACCAGTTTTTCTTTAAAATGTGTTAAAAGGTTTGCTTCGGTCAAAAATTGAGTCTCATTGGTTTAATGAAGTTTTTACAAGGAGACGTTCAGCATGTGCTAAATATTAATGGTGGTCTGAGTGCTCCCTTTCCTATACACAGAGGTGTCAGCCACAGGTACTTTCTGTCTGGAATGCTGCCTGCATTTTTCTATTGAGCATTTGATATGCTCAATGAACAAGCGCAGCAGGCCTGGCAAAAATATTTGTTGCATGTCTATATTTTAGGTTCTTCTTTTTATAGTTTATCATTTTTGATTTAGATCTCTTACATTGTATTATTCTGATGGTGACGATGCTTGTCCGACAGTTTTCAGTTATTCTTTTGTATCAGTTCTTTTAATTCTTTAAACGTTTCAAATATACTTGAAACTATTTAACAGTTGCCAGCTGCTTTTATTTTGGGACACTACTGGAGTAACTTTGTGCAATTTACATAACAAAATAATTCGTATTCATCTCATACTGAACCTTGATGCAGCCTCTAAGCTTAAATACTGCCTGAAAAAAAAAGAATTGTTTTTACTTCTCTTTGACCTGTCTTTTATGCCATCTTTCTCAGTATTGGCTACTCTTTGCAAGCTGAAAAATACTCAGCAGTTGTGGGTGTTTTGTGCTCAGAGTCAGAGCTGTGTGCCTGCAATGACCACATAAAGGATATCTGCTTTCACTGCCATCATAAAAAGCCAGAAGTGGAGCTTTTGGCTCATAGTAAATTCTTGGAAAAACACTGATTAATTAATTGCTATTTGAAACTTTATCCATATTTAATATTAAAAAGTAAACATATACAATCCATCTATATTTTGCCACTTAACCAATTCAGGGTGATGGGGGAGGCCAGAGACCATCCCAGATCTCAAGAGGGGAATACACCCCACACTGGCCAACACAGACAACCATTCACGCTCAATTTAAAATCAACTGTTAACCTAACATGTCTGCAAACTGTGTCCAGCAACCAGAGAGAACCCATGCAGACTGGAGAACATGTAAGCTCCACGTAGAAAAGCCTCAGCTGATTTGAACCAAGGACCTTCTTGTTGTGAGGAAACAGTACTAACCATTGCTCTACCATGCCACCTGGTGCCACAGTAAACCAACAGGTCCTCTTTAACATGAACTATTCCTCCTGTATGCTGTGAAAATTATATTGTTGTAAGATAAACGGCCCTCCATCTTCTGTATAAGACGAAACACAAAAACAAGGGATGATTGTTTGGGTGAGTGCCATGACAGTGTATGAGCCTCTTCCAGTTTGAGCCTCCTGAATTGCCACTTACAGACACATTGACGCATACATAATTTCCACTCATAACTTTGGAACAGTTGACATTCACTGCTTTCATCCAAGTTTCTTGTAAGTCACTGCATGGTGTAAAAAAAAAAAAATTCCCCGAGGCAGAATAATTTTTTTTAAGAGACTCTCTTACAAAGCTGAGAGTTTTTAAAGATGCTTCTTGAACAGCTGTGCAGCACACAGGCAATTTAAGATAAGCCTCACACAGGGGAAGTTAATTAGCAATATGGATCAGGCTTAATGAATACATGAAGTGTATCTCAAAATGTAATGGCCATAGATGTGTCTATTTAATGCAACTTTCATTTGAAGTTACATTTTAAAACGTACACGTATGCAATTTTACTTCACAATCACACAAATTTCCCGGATCCTCATTTGTATAGGACAAATCAGCATCCACATTGCAGCCTCACAGACTGTAGTGCCGTGGTTCACTGAATATGCACACTGATTTCTTTTATTTATTATTTCTTTTTTCAGTGTGATGGGAAGTAATTTGCTGTAATGTGTGATCAGGGTGTTTTGAAAAAGCTATTTCATCTCACTGTGCTGGTCCCTTTCTCTGTGGGGGAGCCCGGCTGTTCCTGTTCTATCAGAACCAACCACTGAAGCTGAAAGATTCTGCTGCGGCTGAAGCTAAATGAGACTTCACACCCCTTTGCTTTCCCTTTCTCAACTTTTTGTTCTCCTCGCTGTGGCGTTCTCTAATTCTTTATTTGTCTCACACTCTCTGCTCTCTGCCAGTCACTGTCACCTGGAAATGCATAAATAAATTCACAAGGAACGCAAACCAAAAGGCCCAGGTTATAGAAAAAAAGGAGAAAAACAATAAAACACATGAAGTGTAGTGTATATGAACTTAAATAAATGTCAATCAGTGTGACTCTGATTGCTCATCATTAGTGTAATTCACTCCGGCAGGTGTTGGCAGCCTCACAGAAAACTTTAAAAGGAGAACAATGGTGTCAGCTATTGTTACAATTATGTGTTCACGCGGTGAATAAACAATAAGTGCAGCCACCCACTCTCTGCATTTGTTTTAATATGAGGTTTGATGCTGCACCATTTCAGGCATTTGGCTCATTTTGCCCAGCAGCAGCTGTGTCCTTAACATGATAATTCTAGTTGCCAGTGTTGAGCTGTAAAAGCAAGAATAATAAGTATTCTTGTTTGCCAGATGGACATACAATAGGTGTGTTTATAAAGATATTAAAACAGAACTGGTTGTACAGATTTGAAACAAGTTGCAGTGAAAAAGATCAGAAATAATTACCAGGATAGGCTGTGACTCTGACAATAACTTAAAATTTCTTTTTCCATTATATGTCAGTTAATTTTCAGTTACAGGGATAAAACCATGGGGATTTGTTTTGTCAATTTTTTCCCCAGGGTCATGAATAATGACCTTTTATGCACAACAAAACAAATGGCAGGCACTTAGAAACTGTAAGGACAAACTGATAACAGCTATTTTGCTTAGATTACAACAAAATCATCTTCAGGATTAATAAAAACATTCAATTCATCCGCTGTGTACGACATGGTTGAAAGCTCCAGAAAATGTTAGAAAGCATGGATGTAAGCTCAGTGTCACCATTTGGTAGCATAACTCTTTTGGTTTCCACCAATCCCGGGGAAGCACCTAGCAACTGATGCACCTAGCAGCTAACCAGCTGACCAGCTGCTACTGTAGGTGCATCTCCATATCCAGTAACTGGTTGCTAACTAGTGCTGGACAGATAGCATCCAGTGGGTTTTGTATTGTGGCTAAAAACAGAGGTGGAAGACTGAAAAGAAACAGGAAAGAAATGCCTTAAGGTCATATAAAATGCTGCTGTCACAGTTCTGGAAGAAGAAGGCACTTATCCTGTCTGCTGTACACAGCCTTCCAATGAATGCCAAATGCGACTTGGAGGTGCTTCGCTATACATATCTATACATATAAAGTAGTGCATATGTTTTGTACTGTGCTGTTTTTGATCTTTCTGGCTTAGAAGTATCAACATTTCATGTAGATTTTTTTCCTGTGATGTCCTTGATGAAATCGCAATGAGTCACTTGACCTAATATGAGGTATTTATCGCTATCATTTTTGTACATGATGAATAATTGGCCTCACTCAGTTATTTTAAAATTTAGTTACACACGGCTACATTATATGGCTCTTAATTGGATTTTAAGGTCAAAAATTTTCATCTTTATTTGCTGTTATTGTTATTTTTATGGTCATCATGTTGGAACTGTGAGCATTCCACTGTAATTTGTCACGACGGTGACTCATTAAATGAATTTAAAGAACTTTAAGGATGAAACAGCAAAGCACATGAACTGTAAGAACTGTAAGAAAAATGAATCAAACAATGGTACACATAGTCTGCCAGCAGTGGTTTGGTTTAATAATAAATCAGTAATGTAGAGAAAGAAATCTGAGCAGTTCACCTCTTTTTGTGCTGAGAAATTGTGTAGAACAGGCAGGATTGAGATGTGCTCTGCCTTGCACGTTTGGTCACTCAAAACTGAAGACCTTCCTTTTCAAAAAGATGAGCTAGGGAGAATGACATTCAGAATAGCTATAAAGTAGACATTTAATGCTTGACTGACTGCACCAATCGAGGCAAGGGCATCAAATAATATGATGTGCCATACCATGACTGGTTTCAATCATGCAAAAGGTCATAGGTATGTCTACTCTGACAAGTGGGCTTTGCACCTCAAATTATAGGTTTAGGCAGAAAAAAGGCAAATACATGCTCTTTGCTCTGCTGTAAGAAACATTTTCAAAGCCAGACAGCTCAGAAAAAATGTTATTTATACAGGTTAGTTTTTATGGACAAAACAAATAAGATACAATGTGTTAATTAGCTGTCTTATGTGAAGCTAAACTAACTGACTCTTATCTGTACAACATGGGATAACGTATAAATAACATGCCCTGTATCTGTGTCAGACTGACCCAACCTTAATGTTGAGGATCACCGGTAGTGACTCTGGAAGAACCTGCATTCTTCAAGAAGGTGCACAGGTCAGGATCAACACCTATGGCCCCAACCAGGCCTAGACACCGGTTGGTGACTGCTTGGAAACCATCGGCTGCTACAGAAAAATGTGCATTTCCTCACTGGATGAGAGTGGTTCTGGAGACTGCTGGCAGTCTCAATGAAATCGCATGCCCCAGTCATGCAGGCTTAGAGACTGGTCAATGAACCCCTGGTAATTACCAGTCGCTAGTGGAAAAGTGTATTCCCTGACCTGTTGGCAAGTGGTTGCTGGCAGTTGTGAGGTGAAACTGGTTATAAAGAGGTATGTGGTGCTGCAGTAAAAACTTGTCTGCAAATAATCTCCAGCTGCCTGCTATGTGGCAGTGAAACTGTAAAGAGTGTGACGCAAATCAGAAACAGAGACTGCTCATCTTTAAAGTACCAGTCGGACAGGGAACACATATTTTTCCCGAGCAACTGGAGGTTGCTCTAGGCCTGTGTGACTGAAGCCTAAGAGAATGCTTGCTGATTTTTTTCAAGGATGTTTACTGTCAATTCTTCTTCCAAGGTCAGACTGTCAAGGCTGAGTTCTGCTGTAAAGACCTGGATCCCTGTGACTTTGCCCACATGCCTGAAATAAAATGCAAGTTCACACAGTGCAGTCTGCATTACAAATTGGTATGTGCAAGCTTTCAGAATGTGACTTTTTTTAAAAACACTCATAGGAGTGGCATCTTGCTCAAATCCACTTTGAAAGGCATGTTGGATAAATTAAAATCAGGATGCATCATAAAACTCCAATACTTGATTGCACCTCGTAACTTCCTGTTTAATCATCAAACATGAGACTCAAATGATTCCTTGAATGCCTTAAATACTTCTCTTCATTTCTTGCTTACCTCATTGTCATATTACTATTGCTGATTTTTTTTTTTAATTTAGTTGTGCAGTGGTTGGCCCTGTTGTTACAGAAGGTCTTGGGTTTGAAATGTGCTCCCCATGTCTGCACGAGTTCTCCCAAAGACATGTATGTTAAAGTGGCCAATGAAAATTGGTGGATGGATGGACAGTTATAACATTACTATTTCTGTGATGCTTACAGACAGATCAAGCAGTTTACCAACAATAAATACTATTATAGCTCATAATAAATGGCAAATAAACACTCCATATTCTGTGTAAATGTTCGATATAAATTGTTCAAATATAGTGTGGAAATTTGACTGAGCTTGCAATGTTTCTTCTTCAAATATTGCTCAGGAGAAAGCACACATTTTACAAACATCCCCATCTGGGAGCTGCCCACAACAATCACCAATCTTCTGCCATTAGCTGCTGAGCAGTTCCACTGGAGCCATTTGGGGTTTTCTTCTCAGCTCAAGGACAAATCGGCAACAGTTGTTGAGGGAACGGGGAGGTCTTTTAATTTATTTTCTCAACCCAAACTGCAACCTTTCAGTCATTCCCTAACCTCTAGGCTGCCGAGGTCTGACTTAATGTTTTTCGCTGACGCTTTTCACTCAGAGTTCTGTTCAGCTGCAGTGCAGCCGCAACCTTCAGAGGCCCCTGAGCAGTGCCACTGAGGCAGCTAGGGGTTAATTGCCATTTTCAAGGACATCTTGCCAGAAGCTATTCTTTTACGATGAAACTGTGTCAGACTGTGCCTTTGACATAAAAACTAACAATTTAGGTGGTGGCAAACATATGAAGAAGACTAAGATAACAGAATAAGATAAAATAAGAGCTGGATTTTTCTTTTTTGGTAAGATACCCAGCCCAAAAATGTCAACATTAATTTTAAAAACCACAAAGAGTATCATTCTGTCTTTCTTTAATCTTTTTTAAAGGTAAAAAGAAAAAGGAAAGATAACAATCTAATAATTAGAGTGGGTGATGTAATGAGTTCCCGTACAGTACCTCCTTACAAAAGCCTGCCTACACAGAGAAACCTCAGAGATGCAGAAGGCTAGGTACTATTCTTGTTTGTATCTCTGATTCTCTGCGCTCACACACACACAAACACACACATTCACTGATTTCCAATGATGAGTAATGGGCCATTTAGCACATTGATATGAAGCTGCAACATGGCCGAAGATGACAAAGACTACCGTCCTAATGTTCCATCATTCATTCCCATGTCTCATTTAGGGCTGTAGAAATCCCATCATGTCCAGCCGTTCCTTTCATTTACACAGAAAGATGTATGACAGATTATGTAGATCATTATCTGTGGAGCATAAGCAGGATATATGTAGAAATATAGTGTTACTGGCACCTCAATGACCTTAACTAATAAACCATTCAGGAGAGCTGGATGAAAAGTTCAGCAAATATTTGGTGCCACTGACAATAAAAAAAAAATCTCATTAAAAAAAATTGTTGTTATGAACTTTTCTGTTACAGAATGAACTTGTAAGATATAATGTGCACCTCACAAAATTGATTATAAAACTCGGAAAGTACAGTTGTTTGTTTTGAATCATGTTTAATTAAACAGCTATCAAAGGTTATCTTTTAATGAGCCTCCCTCCTCTCTTACCCGCTGCTTAGTTAGGATTAAAAAAAGCGTTTGTTTTGTAAAGCATCACTGCTTTGGTTCAGATACCTTAAAAAATGTCCATAAGTTTCACTCATCTAATCCAAGAACAGGAAACTGAGGCTGCAATTTGCACGGGCTCACCGAAATTTTAAAATAGAAGACTAGAAAAACGTTGCCTGGTCTGATGATTCTCAAGTTCTGCTGCCACATTCAGATGGTGGGGTCACAATCTGGTATAAACAACATGAGAGCCTGGATCCATCCTGCCTTAGTTTAGGCTGCTGTGGTCTAGTTAGTTCCCAGTGAGCATCATTTTAATGCCACAGCCTACCTGCTTCTTGAGTACTGCTGACCATATCCATCTCTTTATGACCACAGTGTACCCGTCTTCTGATACCTGCTTTCAACAAGATCTCAGTCTAATCTTTGGGATGTGATGGAATAGGAGATTTATGGATGCACAGGCGACAAATCTGCAGCAACTGTATGATGCTATCATGTCAACATGGACCACATTCACTGAGGAACGTTTCCAGCAGCTTGTTGAATCTATGCCATGAAGAATTGAGGCAGAATACCATCCAACCTCATACTACTAAGGCATACCCAACAAAGCCAGATAGTGTAGATGGTAATAACAGCTTGTCTGAATAATGGATCGAATCCACCACCTGGCTGGGAACTTTCTGTGTGGAGTTTGCATGTTCTCCCTGTGTCCGTGTGGGTTTTCTCCAAGTTCTCGGCTTCCTCCCACAGTCCACAGACATGCAGTTAGTGAGATTAGGATAACTGGTGATTCTAAATTCCCCATAGGCTGTGTGAATGGTTGTCTGTCTCTCTGTGTTAGCCCCATGACAGGCTGGTGACCGGTCTAGGCTGTATCCTTCCTCTCGCCCTGTGGCTGCCCACCCCACTGCGACCCTGAATTGGATAAGCGGAGGAGACTGGATGGATGTATAAATACTTTACCCATCCTTCCAAGCTTAAAAACTGAGCAAGATAAAGAGAACCAGTGCTTGAATGAATGATGTGTGGTAGAGGGGTCAGCTGGAATAAAGCAATAAATCTGAAAATAATTAAATATATTCTTGATTTTTTTTTTCACAGTAGTTATGCTCTCAAGTTTCCACTCCTGGGAGAAGATGCTGCATTGCTGGATTTATGGACATGCAACGTTATCTCCTACTCCTGTTCACTGTGGCCAAGTTTGTTGTTCAAACATAATAGGTTCATATATCACAATGAGAAAAGTCTGTAATCAGATCCAACATTTCTCATTATAATGATAAATAGATCCGTCTCTGTGTTGTCACGGGCAGCAATCTGCCGATGTAAAAATCTCACTGAGCAACAATGTTATTGCAAATGTCACTTCGGGCTGGTTGCTGAGATCATTAAACAGGTAAATAGCTACAGGTTTGCTCTCTTTAGTCTTCACTAAATCACACCGCTACCACATATGCGCACATATGTCCTTGACAGAACGGCTTACTTTATCGTACAAGTTTTTCTAAGTTGGACTGACTGTAAACTGCTTTGAACAGTTTTAAAAGATCCATTAAAATATATTAAACTGTTGACTTTTATTTTTTTTTAAATATTCTAGACCTACACAATATACCATTACATCATTTTTTTTGTTTGTCTCTGAATATATCATCTTCCTAATCTCTTCCAAGTCCTCATGAAAAACTATTCACCCACAGCCTTTTCTGTTTCCAAGGTCCTTAACATTTTATTGTTGTATTGCCACATTAGCCTGACAAACACCATGTAACCAAGTGATGCATAACCTATTAAAACAAACACTTTTGGTAGATTATTTTATGATGGTCAGATATACGGTACATTAGTGTGCTCTTTATAGGAGTTATGACACTATAAGAACTTATGATTCTTTTTTACCCTATGAATAAAGTTTTATAAATATTTAAAGCAGCACCAGATCTCACAATTGAAATGCTTGTCTGGTCTCCTCTCTTTCTTTGACCTGTATATGCTCTGCTGCTCTCTGTCTCGCTCTCTTTTTCTCTGTTTTCCTCTGTCTCTCTGATGCTTGTATACCTGAATGACTGTATAACACCATCCCTGACAAACATATTTGCCTAGTTTTGGTCTTACATGTGGGATAAATAGTTAATCTGTCTCCTCTGATACCTGTATTAACAACCAAATGATACACCTTACCATAATCATCCTACAGCACATGCTGTTGCAACATGTAAAGGGAAATTAAATTCCAATTCCAAAACTAAAAATTTTTTTTAGTTTTTCTGTCATGTATTGGGATATGTACACCATGACTGTGCATAAATTTTGCGTCTGGGCCACAGTTTGAGCAAACAATAAAAATGCTCTCCTATAAAAATGTTTCTGTATTTCATTGATTAATTTAGTTTGCTAGCTAACTGCATTCGGTCCTTGATCACCTTATGCTCTAGCAGCTGTGCACTCTGAGTGAGTGTCCTGCGCTGTTTCACACTGCTGCATATTAAGCAGAAGGGAACAAAACAAAAGATCAGAAACTCTAGGATAGAATAGAAGCTCTTTTTCTCAGCCAGTGGCAAGAAACTGGGGTGTTAAAATGTTGGACTGTTGAAAACTGTATTTTCATGCACGAGCAATCAATATTAAATTATTGGTGAGCAGTGCTGGGAATGACGCATTCCAAAGTAACACACTGCAATGTGTTGCTGTGCTAAATTCAGTAATTACATTACAGTTACAATTTTATTGTTACTTGAGCTACAATCAGCTGATTTCATTTCATGTACAGGGAGAAGAGAGATGGTGCTGAGGTCTACAGCTTCTGAGGAATGGAGATGCGGACATTACTTTTATTTTTATTGCATGAAAGGACAAGAGCATGATGGTGAAATGCAAACTGCATCGACAGTTTGTGGCATTTGAACTGGAAATTTAAAGTTTAAATGTCCCCATTTTAAAAATCAGATCTTGGATCTCTGTGTGATGTGAAGCTATGTTTTGTTTTGTTTTTCATATTGTGAAACCTCCTGCAGAACAAACTGAGATGTACTAACTTAGTATTATTCAAAGGTTCTATGAAAATATTGCAGTTTAGTGTGGGATAAAGAGGTTAGCTTGCCATACTATATTTACAGTAAAGCTCTGTGTTGGAGTAGTGCACAGCAGCTGTGGTGGTCATGGTCAGAGTTACAGGTTACATCAAGTGGAGCAGAGATGAGTTTGAAACTGGTGATGCTGAGTTTCATTCACTGAATTCAACCTTTATACCAACTGTATACTGCCAGTATAAAAACAGCATACTGTCAGTGTAGAGGATGGAAATCAGTCAAGATAGCTCATGAAATACTGGGTTACATCTTGTTGACTTTAAATCCACAAAGAGCAGTAAACCTCAGAGCAGCAGCAGCACAGGTCAGCTGATCACAGCCTGTACATAAAGACAGTCTTGAGCTGCAAATCTTTTCTTCACATTGAGCCACTACAACTGATCTTAGGGTCCCCCCACCTGCTGAATTTCACTTTAACCCCTGACTGTTCTCTTTTTCCTATTTAGGTGTTCAGCCAGAGTTATGCTCCACAATGTGGGCGACAGCAAATTGAGCTCTTTGTTAATTAATTATCTTTCTTTTTCTCTGCTCACGTTCTACATAACAGTGTTCAAGCTGAGTACATTAATTAGAATTTAGACTGAAATAAAGTTTGCATTCTCATTTAATAACATTGTTTTATTATTACATTAATATTGCATGAGGTTGAGTCAACTTTACATAAAAATAGCTGGTAGACAGGCCCCCCCAAAGAGCTACATTTACTTTCTTACTCTGAGTACATTTCAGAGCCTGTACTTTTTCACTGGTACTTCAGTAAAATAAATTATGTAGCATCATTACATTGTCAGTCAGGCTGGGCAGAAACATACACACATTTCAACATTCATGAGTTGTAGCTTGGCACCTTCAGCAAACAGAAAAGCTGACATTTGCTTTTTCTGCTTTGTTTTTTTTTTTTTCCTCATGAATGACCTCCGGTGCACTTCACAGTTTAAAACTTGCCTTCCTCAGATTTTTTCTTTGTTTCCTCTAACTTTTGTTCTGCCAGTGAAAAATAAACTCAGGATGAACGGTGGTCTGGGAAGGAGGAGGATTTGCGAAAAGATGCTATTGATCTCTTTATTCCTGAAATAATTTGTATGGCTTGGCAACCGCAGCATCATCCCTTATCAACGTCTGCCAAAAGCCAGGCAGCGGCCTCCCGGGTGTAAAAGCTCTGAGAAATAATGCTTCTCATCACCGGCAAGAATGGCAGACAAGGAGGAATGAAAAGGAAGATGGGGAAGAGGTGGGGCAGAGGGAAAGCAGGCAGCATGAGAGTCAGATGATAGAAGCGAGAGGAGGCTAAGGAAGCTGTGAGTCTGAGTCAAACTTCTGAGATCCACATAGGAGGCAGATCACATGGCAACAGCTGAGGCAAAAAAAAAGGTGAAACAGGGTAGAGTAACTGTGTGTACTGCCGTGGAAGGTTCAAGCTATGTTCAAAGTGGCGTTTTAACCCTTCAGGTGCAAATTATCCTTAAACACTACTGCGCAATAATAATTTGAGCTGTGAAACATTTTTCATTCTCTCTGAAATGAAGGCCCATTTCATTACGCGATAAAGGCTTTGTTGTTTTCCGCTTTTACCAACAGAGCTGCTTAGTTTCCAATTAAATTTATGTGCTTCAAAAGTATTGCAATTGATAAAAGTGGCAGGTATCTGAGATGCTAATCCTTTATTTGTAATGCATTTGTATTAATTCAAACAAAACTTAATTAACTTTTGATTGAATAAGCCCCAGATGAATGTATGCCATAGCTTGCGCATTAATGAAAGTATTCAGTATGGGAATGTAAAACACTGTTAATTAAAATTGCTTTTCAAGCTCAATTATTCTGTAGTGAAAGTGTTTTATATTTTCTTGTTGTTATATGTATGTATGCTAATGTAAATCCTGTTTATCTTTATTTGTAAAAGGATCTGTGAATAGGACATAATACACAAAAAACTGAAAACAATATGACAGAGCAGAGAAGAAGCAGCTGTTGGCTGCAGATGAAATGATGCTTAGCCCCTCTGCGCAGTGCATCTCAGACAGCCAGGCCGGCTAACATTCACCTATCAACATTCCTGAGGTGAAAAGTTGTGTATAAATGAGATTATCTTTGAAGTCTGTTCTCCTGATTCACAGTGGTTTAAGTGCCTTGAGTCTGGCTGTCTCCATGCAGGTAGAAGACAGCGGAAAGAACCGGGCTTTTTTTTCCACTGCAGATCCTGAAAATGTGGCTCTGTTTTTGAATAAGTGCAAAATCTGATAGAGTTTAGAACAGATACCATCAGGAAATATGATACATGTCAAAACACATTCAAGACAGTGATCCAAAACCTTAAAGCCAGATGCCTCAAATAAATACAAAATACATTTGACACCCTGAAAAAACTGAACCTTCAAATTAATTGCAGTAAACAGAAAATCTTTATTGCTTGAATCGGGAGGAAAAGCACAAGACAACAATGAGACAACCCCCAAAACACAACTGATTTTTTCCCTCCTCCTCTTTCCTGAATGTTTTTTCACTAGTTTTGCATTTGGCTAGGGCCAGGGTCACTACTGGTAGCATGAGGCAATACCTGAACCCTACAGAGGTTGCACAGGTAGTCCAAATCCTCCAGGATGGCACATCAATACGTACCATTGCCAGAAAGTTTGCTGTCTCCCAGCACAGTCTTAAGAGCATGGAGGAGATTCCAAGAGACTAGTGCTGCGTTTCCATTAGTACCTACTCAGCACAGCTTGACTCAACTCAGCACGGTTTGTAGGCATTCCATTAGTACCTGGCATCAGGTACTTTTTAGTACCCACTCAGCCGGGGTCATGAGAGAGACTCCTTCACCAGAATCAGCCGTGCCATTTTTAAAACCCGACAGCAAGAAAATGGAGGCAGGCTAACCAACACCTTGGTTGAATGAGGAGGTGCAGACATTTCAGTGCTTGGTGGGAGATGAGATGAGAAATGAGAAAGTTTATCATGAGATCTCTGAGCTAATTGCTGCTCATGGGTAGCATCGCACAACACAGCAGTGTAGACAAAACACATTGAGTCGTGTCCAAATTATATCACGAGACTTCTGTCCGCGTTGCTATATTGACTCCACCCACACTGAGGTGGTCTTCAGTTGTAATGGAAACAAAACCAAACTGTGGCGACTCGCGCCAAGTTGAGTCGACCCACGCTGACCAGGTACTAATGGAAACGCAGCATAGGAGAGCTGGACAGGGCCGTAGAAGGTCCTTACTTCATCAGCTGGACCGGTATCTGCTCCTTTGTGCAAGGAGGAACAGGATGAGCACTGCCAGAACTACAAAATGACCTCCAGCAGGCCACTGGTGTGAATGTCTCTAACCAAACAATCAGAAACAGAATGAGGATGTCGTCCTCTAGTGGGCCCTGTGCTCACTGCCCAGCACTGTGGAGCTCGATTAGCATTTGCCATCAAATACCAGAATTGGCAGGTCCACCACTTGTGCCCTGTGCTTTCCATAGATGAAAGCAAGTTCACCATGAGCACATGTGACAGATGTGAAAGGGTCTGGAGGGGTTGTGGAGAACATTATGCTGCCTGTAACATCGTTCAGTATGACTGGTTTGAAGGTGGGTCAGTGATGGTCTGAGGAGGCGTATCCATGGAGGGACACACAGACCTCTACAGGCAAGGCAACGGCATCCTGACTGCGATTAGTTATTGGGATGAAATCTTTGGGTCCTGGGTTCCTCCTGGTGGACGACAATGCCCACCCTCATGTGGCGAGAGTACGCAGGCAGTCCTTGGAGGATGAAAGAATTGATACCACTGACTGGTCCCCATGCTCACCTGACCTAAATCCTGTAGAACACCTCTGGGATATTATCCAACGCCACCAGGTTGCACTTCAGACTACTAAGTACCTTTTAGAGTTGCTACATTTTTGTCAAAATGGACTAGCCTGCCACATCATTTCACTTTGATTTTCAGGGTGTCTTTGAATTCAGCCCTCTAGGTTGATTGTTTTCGTTTCCATCAAACAATGTGGAATCCTTTGGTTCCTAACACATTACCAAGTCCATATCAGTATAGATATCCAGCATGATTTTTTTTCCCCCATTGAGGTCTCATGTCTTTTCAGAGTGTTCCTTTAATTTTTTTTGAGCAGTGTTTATGAAAGTATCATTTATTCACTTGACAAAAAAGAAAAAAAAAAGTCCAGTTTTTCCTGAATTAAGACAATTTTCTTGGAAATTCTTAGAAAATAGAAAACATGTGCTCTGGGTTTCTGAATTAAGAAGCTATTTTACAATACCACCAGCGCCTCTATTGACCTGAAAACTGATTTCATGAGCAATAATGACCCCACCTCTAATACAGCGTGAAACATCGGGAGACTATCTTTGAATAATAAGTTGGTATTGTTACAGCTGAATATTACAGGATCACTTGCACCAGTATGGTTTCAGGATATAAGGTGATGCATGTATGATGTAATAAAATGAATGTGTAAAATAAAAAGAATGTGCTGCTCATGTAGCCTTCTTGAAGAAGCAAGTCCATAAAGGCTGGAGTCTTGTTAGACTAACAGGACAAAACAGTTTAATGTGGCTTCTCGGTCACAATTACCATGTTCATCACATGTCTGACATCACAGTGAGACAAAGTTATTATTCAAGCACACGTGCTAAAGACAATTACAGTTAAAACATGTTTTTTATTGGCATCTAACCTCTAAAAATGTTTTTGTCTATGAAAAAAAATATTTTTCCGAAGCATGAAATGGAAAGGAACTCAAACGAAGCTCTAACAAAGACTGCCGCACACATTGCAGCGATCTATTGTGGAATGTTTTGTGATATGCGAGGTTTCAAAACTAGATTGGATCAAAAGTTCAGAGCATCAGACTTGTGAAATAAATGAGAAACACTGCTGAAGATTTATTTTGTGTCTATGGAATATCTACAACAGAAGATATTTACAGTGTTGTTTACAGGTGAATCACCTGCATGTCAGCATGTCATCGCTGTGCTGCAGTTTATACCTCATCATGAGGGCCAGCCTAAACACACTGACCTTTGTCTGTTCCTGTTCAATTGACTTTTGTTAAAGGGCAGTGCTTTGCAGCTAAATGTCACCACTGGATTTTCCCCCTTGTCTGTTTCTTGTCGAGCACGAGCAGCCCTTCCATCTGATAACTCTTCCGTGAGGTCTGACAAAACTTCCTTTTGAACGAATGTGTGGTGTCCCAGAGTTCCCAGGGAGAGATCAAGACTAAGAATGTTTGTTGGGTCACACAACTCACAATTATTCTACTTCTGACAAGCCATACCACAGATAACATCATCACTACAATAAGTATGTCATTTAATTCATTTAATTAAGGTGTAACACCTTTCCTCAGGTTGCAGTGTGCAAGATAAATTGATAGACAATAAAACGTGGCAGCTAAATTATTGCAAATTTAAAGATTAATGCAGCGTATGGTTTTGGATATACCTACCTTTGGATTTAAAGGTCGCTACCACACAAACATGCTGCAGCTTTGTTCCTTTTTTTGTCTTCCACTCATTGCTTTTGATATCCGTTTTCAAAAAACAAGATGGCAAGATGACTTGAGGCTTTAATATGAGGATTCACAGTGGCTATGTCTGTTGGCAATGCATTTTTTTTCCCCATCTAACAATGTGTGCTGTGAAAAAGGCAGATTGTCAGACAGTGTAAGTCAGAGTGGCCTTCATGGAGCTTGCTTCTTTGCTTTCCTCCTACAAGTGAACTGTTGCTGAAAAAAAAGGAGCATTATTTTACTGCTCTTATTATTAATGATCCCAGTAAAATCTTGGAAATACAGAAACCTATTCCAAATGGGAATTCATATCCAGTAACACCCCTAAAACCTCTTGGAATTAATTTATTACCTCCTTTACCACTGCCCACCTCAGGTATTGTCACCCTCGTAAAATAATGGCCTAGGTTTTTTTTGTAACAAAAGCTTTATTTTTGCCTAAAACATCATATTTTCAATGTTTGGTTCAGGTTTTTTGTCTTTTCTTTGAAAAAAAAAAGACTTTAGGCTGACTGTATGCTTTAGTGCAGGTAGCATTTCTTAAGAAAGACCTGACCAGAAAGACAGATGGCTGAGGAACCTGAGACAGCCTACATGTGAAAGCAAGGCAGAGAGCATTCAGGGGTGAGAGCGCTGTCTCCCTCTGTCAAGAAGTTGAGAAGCAGCTCCTTCCATTCAGAACTGCACTCACACAGTGCCATTAGCAGTAGCTGGTCTATCAGACAGAGCAAACACTTCCTCATTTAATATTTAATAATGGCAAACAGTCTCACTGTCAATGCCTGTAAACACACACACACACACACACACACACACAGAGAGTGAGAAAACATGCACTGAGCCAACAACTCTGGGTTATGTGAATAGCATGCATGAAGGCCTGAGTTTCAAGTAAAATGGGACAAGAGAAATTTTAGTAGAATGGTTGTTACACACACACACACACACACACACACACACGCACACACCCACCCACACACACGCACACACACACACACAGTCATGCTTTCATTACACCAAGAAGAAGAAGAAGAAACTTTCAGGCCTGGGACTGACACAAGGAGTACACTAGTTTGTGACCCCTAAGGCTGTGCTTGTGTATCCTCCTGGTTTCAAACAGAAACTTGGTCTTTGTTCCTGGAAGGAAGTCGTGTCCACACAACCAGGAGAAACACACACTACTTAAAAACATATACACCATATAAGAAACACAATAATCCTTTTGTGACTGTATAGACTCTTCTGTCTCTTTGTGTAATAGGCGTGCACAAGCGAGATAGTCAGTTTGGCGTGAATGAAAGCAGGGGCCGTTCTATTAGTATGTAGGTCAGAGGGTATATTGTTTTGGTGTGTCTCATCCATCTATGTTGCAGCTGTATCAAGGGGCTAACCGCACATATCACACACACACGCAAGCACAGCAGTGCAGTCCTAAGCTATCTGGTGCGACGGTCAAACTGCAGATGTACTGTCTTTATTCCTCTTTCATCTTTGTTCGGATGCTGCAGAGATTTGGATCCCATGTCCAATCGATAATATGACGAATTGACAAAAACAGCTATGATAAGGATGAATGGCCACGCATCCTCTTTTCTGGCCTCCTGAAAAGTGATCAGACAGAGGATCTCAAAGCCATGTAGAGTGCCCCCCGACACTCAGCAACCCTGGTTCTACACTGAACACAGAAGTGTCAGTTTGCCAAATGAAAAACTGTGCTGTAGTGGAATAATCAGATTTGCCAACAGATTTGTGTTGATTCTTTTCCTGCGTTGGTTTGTCTGATATTGTTTTGGATCTCAAACCACCTTGGGTTTTCTGTTTCTGTATCAGCTGTCCACAAGCGCTCAGGTTCTCACAAACATTTCCAGTAATGAATCCACATTCGGTTAGAGTGCGAACTGTGGTTTTTCCCACACATTTATATCTGTCTGTCTTCCCCATTATGACTGCAGGCTGCTACAAGCCAGTTTGTCCCTCTTCTTTTGTCTCCTCAGTTGCTGAGCATTAGTCATTCCTTTCCATCATCCTGCCTATTTTTTTGCACAGTCCCCCCCCATCTCACCTGCTTAAATGAAAACATTAAAAATGTAATGTTTGCTGAGCTTCAAGTCAAATATTGTGGCAGACTCAAGGGAAAATATTTAGAAAATGTCCTCAAGTAGCAGTGTTTGATGGCAGCAAGAGACAGATAGTAAAGGAAGTGTGGAAACTGGCTTCATTTTACTTTTCCTGTGGGAAAAATGCTGTATTGCTCACAATTAACGAATCACAAGAGAGTGATCTGCTGTCAAAATTTTGAAGGTAGCTTTGAAGTTGGATGCGATGCAGATCAGAAAGTGAGTTTTGTGTTTGGCCTAGGGGTGCTCTGGGGTTAAACCTCAGCTGAATTCTTCCATCAGATGTGATAGGTCGGTGAGTTTTTCATCAACCCTGTTTTTAAAAGTATTTACCCTAAGGTTTTAGTCTATAAAAAGTCATGCGAAAAAGAAAGTGCACCCTCTTTCAAAGTCAAGGTTTTACATATCAAAAAATAATTTGCTCCTTACCAGATTCTAAATTTGTTTAACTACAACCCCAGGTGAACAATAACACTTGACATATTATATCATTATTTACTTAACAAAAATTAAGCCAAAATGCAAAATCAGTGTGTGAAAAACTACGTGCACCATTACCGCTTCCATAGGAGTTAAAGAGAAATTGATTAATTGATCATCAAGTGAGCAGCTCTATAAAAGCAGATGTTTTGGCAGTTTGCTGGTCTGGAGCATTTAGGTATGTGTTAGAGAAGCAACTGTTGCTGCCCATCAACCTGGGAAGGATTATAAGGCCATTATCCTATATACATTACAAATAAGCCAACATCAGATGCACTAAGGGGAGGCTGTATTGAAGTTAATAGGATTTTTATTGTAAAAGAAGGTAACAAGTTGACCTGGGAGTACTTCAGAGTTGAAGCTGGAGAGTCTGGATTGAGCATAGAGTGAACATTAGGGAGAGTGGAGCAGGGACGTCCTGAAGGAAGCCAGACAGCAGAATCCAGAGAGCAGTGAGCTGAACTGAGCTGTTTGCATTGGGTGCTGGTTTCACTCACAGAGGAGTGGCCAGGGTGGAGAGAAAGAGCTGGAGCTGGGGCAGGCAGATGCTTAATATGGACTGCATCCTGCTAGACACTGCTCTTGTGCTTGATATGGAATTTCTTTGTAATATCAAGGTTCCATGTGTTGTTGTTGTTGTAGTGAGGCATTAATCAGTGGGACACTGAAACAGGCAGAGTTAGACAGATGCCAGATTTGGATGGGAAGAGAGGCCTGATGCCATCTGTCCACTGATTCTGCTGCTCCACCTTGTGTTTTAGAAAATACAAATTCAACCTCGCAACTTGTTCATTTTTGTTCACACAAGGTAGAATTTAGAGCAGCACAATGCTGCAAACGAGGCCATGTCTTTGTGAGGGAAGGCCTTGCTTATTCAGCAAGACAATGTCAAACCACATTCTGCATTTATTACAAAGGAGTGCAACAATGACCTGCCTGCAGTCCAAACCATCCAGTGAAAATGTCTACTACATTATAAATTTAAAAAGAGAAAGGGGGAGAAACAACAATAAAGAAGACCCTTGGGACGCTCCTACATTATGCAAAAATATGAAAATACAATACCACAGCTGTTTCTTTCATTTTTTGTTTTTATTTTGTTTTCAGTTCCCAAACACTTAGAGGGAGTTTAAAGAAGAGTTGATGCAACACTGTGGTAAAAATGCCGCAGTCCAAATTTTTTCTGACACATGTTGCTGGCATCAAATTCAAAATGATCATATATTTTTTATAAAACAACATTTCTCATTTTCAACATTAGACAAGGTCTCAAAAGATCCAAAAAAGTTAGTGGTACAGTTATCTTACTGTAATACCAAAATTTCTCTCGGTCATGGCTCAGCAAGAAGATGCACAGACAGGACACACAGATGGAGGTTCAGCAGGTTTGATGAAACACAAGGCTAGTATTACAAGGCAAGGTTTCCTTCTTTTCTCCGCAAAGAATGGCTCAACAAAATGCTCAGCTCTGACTCGGTTTATTCTCTGATTTGCAGGCGTGCTTCTTCCAAAAGATGGGCGCAAACAGCCCGAGCAGGCAGGCAAGTAAATTTCCTAAAACAAACAAGGACAAAGCTGGTAAGTATAAGTTCAAAGCTTGAAAAAAGGTAAGCATCAACGATGGCTGGATTCTAAAACAGCCTGAGCAACTCTACCACACTGACTAGGTCAACAATCTGGTGATCAGTGGAAAGTTAAATTCTCCAGCCTGAGCCTGGAGAAGCCATGCCTAATCTGGGAGGAGTACTGCTAATGTGACCCACACACACACACACACACACACACACACACACACACACACACTATACACAAGCAATAGAGGGACACAAATATAGATCAGGAAGAGGAGAACAGGGAGAAGGCAGGTCAGCAAAAGGAGGATAAGGGGGACCAAGACAGTTTATTTGTTTTTTTGTCCACAAACTCCTTCTACATCATTAGGATTTGAGCAATCAAACTTGGCACACAGGTACATCTTAGCCCCCTGAAGGTTCTTATCTATTTTACATGTAGTACCAACTTAGCATTGGGTTAAAATCGTTTTTAGCATTTATGCACCTAAAACACCTTATAAAACCATCATTTAATTTTAATGTCACTATGGTAACCTCTAATTTATATCCACAAAAGTTGAATTATGCATAACATATTACAGTCCCATCATGTGTTCATGTTCTATTAGTTTAACAGTGAATATCAATTAAGGGACACTGTGGCTGACAGTAATGCACTCTACCAACCTCCAGCCATCACAGACATGGGGATACTACAACAAGTCCTCCAATCGCTGTCTGTTTACTCCTCTTCGTTTATCTTCTTTAAATGAATGTTCTGTTGCTTTCAGTATCTATTATACTCCTCAAATATTCTGCATTAAATGTACCTGGAGGGCTACAACTCAAACTTAGGACTTGAAAATTTCATGTGTTCCACTTTCACTGACTCCGACTGCCTTCCCCTTCATCTTAGAAACAAACATAGGCATGTTTTCCTGCAGTCTGTCACACTGAGATGAAGCAGTTGTTGCTTAATTTTTCCACTTCATTAATTAATAGGCCCAACTTCAATATTTGTATGGAAACCTATATCTTGTGCTACAAACCCTACACAGACCTACGGGCACACCCCATCCTTTTGTCTCCCAAAGGTCAAAGTTAATGTTAAGATTATCAAACCCACTGATTAGCAGATAAAATCAGAACAGCAAACTCTGACCCGAGGCCACTGTTGACTCAGCCAAACCTGCACGTACACAGCAGCTAAATCAGCCCCTCATCCATCGGATCATGAGCTTCACCTGAAAGTCAATTATATCACTCCCATTTCCATCCTCTACGCCCACATGGATAGGAGGAGGTTTGTGTTGCAGGGAAAGGAGACATTAAGCAGTGAATTGAGACCAAATGAGTCTGCAAGATGGATAAATGAAGATGTGAGCAAAAGAAGGAGGAGGAGGAGGAAAAAGTTTGGGAAAGAGCAGCCAGCACAGAAGGTGAGGGCAGAGGGAGCGCTGTGGTGGAGAGAGACAGAAGCAGCTATGGTGTGACAGTACCCACTCAAGGCAGCCTGACAAGAGAAATCATCCAGACTGTCACTCTGGGCGAATCAGCTAAGGGAAGGGGAATGGAGGAAATGGAAAAGGTGTGTGTGTGTGTGTGTGTGTGTGTGTGTGTGTGTGTGTGTGTGTGTGTGTGTGTGTGTGTGTGTGTTTGTGTGATGACTGGAAGAAGCAGTGTCCACAGATGTAGACGTAGATAGATGTTGTCTGTGTTTTAATTTAATAAATTTCTTGGCCCTTGTTTTCTCGCCCAACATCTGTCATCTACATCAAACCATTTTTCACGTATGACTTATTTGGGTCATGATGCAGCAGTTTTATTTTTTTCTTTCCTTAACTGGATAAGTCTGCAACAATGTCAGACATCCAACTGGCCTTGGTTAATGCTTGTTGTAAAAAATATTTTTCAAGCAGGATATTACTTGTCTGGAACTGAAATGTCCGGTGTTTGAATATTTTTTGGTTTAAGTTAAAATTGTTCCATCTAAAAAAAAGCTATTTGGAAATAAACAGAGTCCTGTTTCTGGCATTTGCTTTGGCAATGCTGCATTTAACAATGTCCAGACTCCTTCAAGTGGACAGGATGACAAGAGTAACTGAACTCAACCAAGGTATGCAGAAGAGCATCTTCTGCCAGATAAGAACAGGAAACTGGGGCTACATGTCACACGGGATCACCAAAATTGGACAATAAACACTTTGGGCCCCTTAGTACTAAGTGAGCATGATTTAAACATCACAGCCTACCTGAGTATTGTTCCTGAACATGTCCATTGCTTCACAATCGCAGTGTACCCATCATCTGATGGATGCTTCCAGCAGGATAACACATCATGTCACAGATCATCTGAAAGTGGTTTCTTGAAGACTAGGTCTCAGTCTGATTTAGGCATTCTTTGGACTGTGGTGGAAAGGGGTAGATTGGCATTATGAATGTGCAGCTGAAAACTATCCAGTAACTGTGTGATGTTTTCATGTGGACCAAAGTCTCTGAGGAATGTTTCCAACAGCTTGATGAATCTGTGCTGGGAAGAATTAAGGCAGCTCTGACGGCAAAAGGGGGTCCAACCCTAGTACTTGCAAGGTATGCCTAATGAGGTGGAGTGTATATTAATAAGGCTGAATAATGTCATTTGATAAATCATCAGTTTGCTCATTATTGTAGACCATACTAAACTTCTGTGTAAAAACATGATTTCATGTTCTTGTTTAATCTTCAAAGCGTATGTCTAAATCAGAGTTAAAGATAAGTTAGTAATTTTCTGCGTACAACATTTAATCTTAAATCTTTATGAAAAGGGAGAATCGAATAGATTTAAAAATGGCAGAATTTTTCTTTTCTTCTCTTTACTTTTCTGTGGATACTACTGTACAACTGGCCCATGTACAGGGAATACATTTATGGCCAGAGGCATTCCATAAGCAAATCTTTGTTGGTTTTTTTAGTTACGTTCGGGTTTTTTGTGTAACTTTAAACACACATTAAGCACTCAAGTTTAATACTGGAGGCAACAGACGTCCATGTATCACGTCATTAAAGTTGTATTAAAGTACATAAAAAAAACAACTAGAACACAGTCTCTTGCTTAACTTCCCTCTCTCCATGTCTTTCAGATTGATGCCCAGCAGAAGCCAGCAGGAAGTCTGCTCCAGATGAATGACATGAGACATTATGCAGGCAAACTGTGAACATGGAGAGGCATTCTAAAAAAGACAGCTCTAATTCAATATTTAACTAATCCATCTGCCCCACGTCACTGAATGCAGATAGCTATCAGGACCACGAACAACCTCGCATACGAACACTGACTTTCACTGCTCAGTCTCAAAATCCCTCTCGCTGAGTCTCTTTGGCTTCACTCTGACACATTGAATGTTTCTCGCCTTTTAATTGGCCCACTTTTTTCTTGCCTCTCTTTATTGGCCAGCTCGCATTCTTGGTGCTTGTTTTAGAGCTTATCCACAGCTGTAATTATTGATGCTATGATATGATTCCAGCGTTTTCTATCAAAGAGCGCTGATTGCCAGTTCAGAAGGCAAGGCCAATTTCCTGCTTTCTTGTCGGCGTTCATGCTCGTGCCACATAATTAGGCGCCGCAGCTTAAATGAAAATTATATCAAATGTTTCTCCGCCGCCATTTCAAATCCTCATATTGCACGGGCTGCATAGATCAATAGCACAGAGGGGAGCACACAAATCACAGTTGAAGAAATGCAAATGAATCTGAATTCAGTGTAGCTGCACTATCGACTCCAGAAGGTAAAGCCATGTCTTGACTTTGTGATTGAGTTATACGCTCGTCTACTGAATGATTTCCTATGGAAGCAAAAACTTGAACCTGTAGAGAAAATATTTCTGGGTAAATAAAAATAAAACTTAGTAAGGGTTTTGATATTGATTTCATTCTCTCGGGCTGCCCCCCCATACACACACACACCACCCCCACCACCCCCACCACCACCACCTCATGTTTGGAAGTCTGTTTCTTTCTCCGCTCTTTCATCAGCCATCTCTAGTTTATGTTCCATCCACTTAGCATCTTT
>JAMQGT020000167.1:0-15080 GCA_024447675.2 Pterophyllum scalare
TTGGGGATTTTAAATATGATAGTCTTGCACTGTCCAAGCCGTATACACTTTTCCTTAAATTATGACTTGTTGCTCTGTTACATCAGGTGAGAAGATATACTCAGTAGTTTTGGATATAAAAAAATATATTTTCTAGAAACTCAAACAGATAGCAATGAATTGCAGCTCAATAAAAGGAAGTGGAAAAAGTGAATGAAACACAGACTCAGTGATTCAAGTATTGGTGTAAGGAGAGAGGTCTGACATCTGCCAGCCTCTATAATTTGTATTTCTTCCGGTTGAGCACACTTTACAACCACACCGACAAACTGAAATTCATGCATGAAAACACCAATTTGCTGCTTAGTATTCATTTCTTATCTTTTCTTAGATAATGTGTCTTAATGTCCTTGCAATTTAAGAAATATGAGCGGCGATAGCATTTTCTGCAGCAGTTATAAATAAATTTTCTCACTACTCACTGATCTGCTGAGTGAATGATGGATCCTGAAATATTTATGGCCAGTGAGGAAATGCTACTCACATTAGTTCTCAATATTTAGAGGAAACATATTCTTCTTCTGAGTCCATCTATCTGCACATTATTAATTGTATAATATATAATTAATAATTAGATAATTATAAATAGCTTATTCTATTCTATTCTGGCTAGGGTGTGCAGTTTTCAGCCTCTGGGCGAAGCAAAGAGCAGTCACCATCTGGATGACTGTTTGGCTTGCTGCTTCACTCAAAGCCCTGGGGAGACCTTTCACACCTTGTCATCGTCTCTGTTACCCAGGGTCAACCGGCCAGCTTGGAGAGAGAGAAGGAGGGGGTAAAGGTGGAGGAGGAGGCAAAGATGAAGAGACGAGCGGGGGATGCAGGGTGTTCTGGACAGAAAACATTTGCAGTAACAGAAATGTGAAGCGACGGGGAAAAAAATAAAAGAAGGCAGAGCAGATCTCGGACTGACTGTGACGAGCGAGGCTCGTTTACATAAGAAAATGAGAGGAAGCGAGAGATGGAAGGGGTGGCTTCTAGCATCGTCTTCACTGTGCGCTTTGATACAGAACACATCTCCACCAAACAGGTCGACTTCAAAGGCTTCTCAGCCTGCTGAAAGGTTATCCCTCATCTTTTAAACACACGCTCCCTGCTCAGGCAGCTCAAACACACCTCAAAGATCCCACAAAAGACAGGGAAGGAAGGCAAAGACATGAAATAAGAAAGATGTGGAGTTTCTCTCTGTCTGAGATAATTGTTGGTCAAACCTCTTCTTTTGAGTGTAGTTCATGAAAAATTGTCACCAATCCATTATTCCTGGATCTTCTTTTTATTTACACACATTTTGTAAATCAACATCTTATTATCTATCTATCTATCTATCTATATATATATATATATATATATATATATATATATACATATACATATATATATATATATATATATATATATATATATATATATATATATATATATATATATATATATATATATATATATATGTATATATATACATACATACTTACATACATACACACACACACACACACACACATACATACATATATATATATATATATATATATATATATATATATATATATATATATATATATATATATATATATATATATGTATGTGTATAAAATATTTGTCCTCCAAGCTTGGGTCCTCTGCCAGAGGCCTGGGAGTTTGAGGGTACTGTGCAGTATCTCATCTGTTCCCAGGACTGCGCTCTTCTGGACAGAGATCTTGGATGTCGCTCCTGGAATCTGCTGGAGCCATTCTCCCAGTTTGGGGATCACTGCCCTGAGTGATTCAGTTACCACAAGGACCACTGTTACCTTCACCCTCCACATCCTTTCTAGCTTTTCTATGACCCCTTGGTATTTATCAAGCTTCTCCTGTTCCTTCTTCTTGATGTCTCCATCGCTTTGCAACATCTATCACTACAGCTGTCTTCCTTTGTTTGTTCACTACTACTGTGTCTGGTTGGTTAGCCATCACCAGTTTGTCTGTACATGCAAATCCCATTGCAAATCCCATTTTGACCTCAGGAGTTCTAGGTCATCCTCGGCTCAGATGTTCCATAACAAGTGATCATCTTGGATCAGTTCTCCATAACCAAGTGGCCGGCATAGTATACTATGCCACCTGGTTATGGCGTTCCATGTATATGCTGAATTGGACTTTTTCTTCCCATTCAACTGACTCCTCAAGGCTTACCTTACTCTCTGCAGGTATTTGGCAGTTGCAGCTTTCCTAGTGGCCTCATCAAGGTTCCCATTTGCCTGTGGGATTCCAAAGTACTTGTAGCTGTTCTCAGTGTCTGCAATGTTGCCTTCTGGTAGTGCAATTCCCTTAGTTCTGACTACCTTTTGTCATAATACGCGGGGGAATGAAGGACCCAACTGCAGACATAACAGTTAAAAAGTCTTTATTTGTACTTAGCCAGAGGTTAAATTGACAAGGAATGTCCGGGTTATGGCAGGTGGGGCAACGTGGGGCTCACTTCCAATAATCCCTCAGCCAGATGACACTCTCACTCTCACTTTCTACACCTCGATCTCCAGTGGTTAAAAATGGGCACAGCTCTGTACACAAATGACTTTTAATCCACACGTCACACAGAAGGTTCTTCAATAAGAAAACACCGAGCATAATTAGGCTACCTTGTTGGGGCAACGATCCAGCTAGGACTGAAGATTTCCCACAGCTGTAATACCCATCAGGCGGGCATTCAGGAAAGACAGGTGAGTGAGTAGAGATTACAATCCGGTGCGCAGGTTGCTCCCAGAAGAGACTGGCCAGGGGGCGGAATAATCACAGAACCTGCGCAGGAAATGACACACCCATACACAAACAACACGGGAGGATGCCAGCCCAGACAGAACAGAGACCGTGACACCTTTCCTCTTTGTTACCATCTGACTACACTTCTCCAGTCCAAATGACATTCCGATGTCGTTGCTGTAGATCCTGGTGGCGTGGATCAGTGAATCAATGTCTCATTCACTCCTGGCATACAGCTTGATGTCATCCATGTAGAAGAGGTGGCTGATGTTTGCTCCGTAGTCAGTATCCATAGTCAGTCTTGTTAATGACCTGACTGAGGGGGTTGGATGGTTCATTGGTTTCCTCTCCTGGCTTCTATCTCTCTGGTATACCTCTTAAAGTAGTTACCCATGGCAGTCTTGGCAGTCTCTAAGGCCTCAGGTATGGACAGCTTGTTGCACTTCATAGGCTCCCCTTTCTTCATCACACCTTTCTGCAGCTCTGATAGTTGGCTAACTTCTCCTCATCAGTATGTCCTGGTTCTTTGTTAATCTGGGCGATGTCTAGTCTGGGTACCCTGGCCAGGATTCAAACCCCCAACCTGTTGCCAAACACAGTAATGTTACTACTACACTGTCCAGCTGTATGCTGTATATATTTTTAGAGACATCAAAGCTCTGAATATATTTTCTGAACTTGATCATAATTCACTTCCTGTTCAAATAACTACACAGTCATGTTGCTTTTTTTTTTTTTTTTTTTTTTGGTAACTTATTAACACTGAGATCCAAGTTATCCTCCCCCTGCTCTCTCAGCTGTTACTCTGTTGGTACTTTGGTCGACCTGTAGCATGCATGATTGCAGCGATAACATGATCCCTCACTGGCTTCCCAAACAATACTGTGTTTAAACTGTGCAACAAGCTCTGATACCAGTATAGTGAAATCAAATGATTGCTGTTACCTTTAGCAGAGCAGCTGTACCCACCTGAAAGAAGTTGAAACTGAACCGACAGCTTAAAAATAGAGCTCTGGGTGTTTACATCCCAGTGTTAGCCTGCTGATGTTTAGTACCTACTTTGATCTAATGATGTCTCTAAAGAGCTCCTTGAGATATAAGTGGTGTGCGGGTCGAACCAACATTCTTAGAGCAATCCTGCTAGCTTAGCTAAGAGCTGCTCTTCTCAGTAAACCCTCTTCCTGTAGCTCTCTCTCTAGTTCCCCCCCCCCATTCTCTGTCACTCTGTCTGTCCTCTGTTCTCCACCTCACTCTTCCATCCTCTCATCATCTGCTGTGATCCCTCCATCTGTCCTTTGTATTTACGTCCTCTCTCCGCTCTGTGCCAGTGGTCAGACCAGCTGAGCCCTTGTCTGTCCACCGATCCTCCCTGCCACAGAGAAGTCTCGCCAAGCTGTGGCACAAACACAGCTCTCCTGGCAGGAAGTCACATCCCAGCATCTTATCCACATAGCCTCCTTATGTCTTTCTCTTTCTCTCTGCCTCTCTTCCTGCTGCAGAGGGTAAAGCTCATAATTTCACAAAGTCAAATTCAAACATGTACATCTGCTGATGCTGGTTAACAGACTCTTGGATTTTGACTAAATGAATGCCAGATATCTTTGTTGGTTGGAGTCTAATGCTGATGGATTTTAGCAGGTGAAGACAGCTGAGCTGGTGCAGCGGTGGTGAGGTGTCTTGTTGGGTCAGGATTCAGACCCAAAAGAAAAAAGGTTCTGACATTTTGATATGTTTTTTGGTGTTTTTGTTTTGTAATAAATGCTTGAAGTAAAGAAATTCAGATGGTGAGTGCTACATCTGCATTATTATTTATTTTATTTTATTTATTTTTCTTTTTTTGCATGATGCCAAATCAAACCGAGTAGCACGTCTGAAAGTCCACAGTAGGTCAAGAGGGGAAAGTGAGATGGCGCAAATATTTGAAATTTGTGGTCCTTACCCAGTTTTAGCACTCCAAAGATTGAAGCTTATCCTGTAGAGCAAGATAAGCTGTCACTTAGAACTGATGGACTTTGCAGCATATTTCAGTTTGTAGTCTTCTGACTGATACTGTACATGACCTGATCTGACAAATTGAGTTGGAAATCGCAGGGGCTAATTTTTAGGCCAATAACATATGTATCAGTGTGCTGTATTGCGAGTAATTTTCTGCGTTCCTATATCGCTTAAATGTTTCTGTCAGCCACCAGTGATGTCATCATTAAAATTTTAATGCCGATAATGTTATTGGCCTAAGAATTTGCCACCTTATTTTGCCCGATCAGGTCACATATTGAGGTCCAAATAAGGCAAAGGATTTTGTCATTTTGGATGAGTGCTGCATGCGACCTCTCCTTGGATGCAATACGCTCCAGTCTGGCTCCAAAAATGTGCAGCCTTTCAGCAGAAATAAACGTGCTTAAAGCCTGCTGCATGAAATGGTTCAGTCTATGATTTTAATAGCTAATTTCCCTCTTTGTATATGGATTGATGTCATTTTTCTAAATACCTTCTTACCTTGTATTAAGACTTAAATTTATGAATTACAAGGGATGTGACTGCCTTGAGGGACTAGTGTGCTGACAAAGGCAGCTGTAGCTGCTAGCTGTCTGCTAGGCTTCCCCTCAGCTAACTGGAGTCCATGAACTGGACCTCTGGACCGTGTCTGTGCTGTTGGAGCCTTTTGGAGCCTTTTAACGTAATTATATGACAAATAATATGGCTGCTGTTTGGTTATTGGACTAACAGATCATCCAAGAACTCTGCTACATAGTGCCTATTAGCAGGTATCTGTGTATGTGTGAGGCCCCTGTACAGTATATGGATGCAGCTTCGTGCCCAAGGTGATGACTTAGCTCTCCACCCTCTTGTGTAAGTACAAAAAAAAAAACAATGGTTAAAAGGTTAAACCAAGATGTGACATCACCTCCATTTATTTTATTTTTTTTTTAGAAAAAAAGAACCTGTAAATTGATCATCAAAGACCCTAGAACTGGTCAAAAGTTGGAAAAAGTAGTTGGAGCCATGACAAGCATGGATCCAAGATGTTTTATGTATCCAGTCACATGATCATGCCTATTATTTCTATAATTTCTAGTGAGTGAACAGATTGAACTTCCAAGGATTGCATGTGCATCTCCTGTATAATCAGTGCCTTTACCTTTTATAAATTTGAAAACAAGAATGGAAACACATCAAGACTATAAATGACTTCTGAGAACCACTGTGTGGGACTAACAGAAGAATGATGGTGAAATGGACAGAACGTGACAGTCGGAAAGACAAAAGAGAGAAGAGGAGACCGAGAAAGGCAGGCAGAAAGACAGCAGGTTCGTGCAAGCGGGAGGATAACAGGCAGGGAGAATGATGTGAGGGTACAATGAGCAGAAGGAAAAATGCTGGGAGGAGAGTAAGGGCTGTGCTCCCCCTGCTGTGTCTGCGTCAGTCTTCTTGTTCAGGTTTCAGACCTTCCTGTAATCCAGCTTTATGTCTGCCACGCTGCCACCGCACCTGTAATCTGCTTCCTGCGCTGCTGTAATCTCGCTTTAACTCCGCTTATCTTCTGCTTCACGCTGAGGGAAATCTCACTACTGAAACGCTGCTTCACTCAGAAGTGAAAAGAGAGCACACACACCCCCCTTCCCCTCTTCATCGACAAATCCAGACGCTTTTCACTGATATAAACTCCTTTTTATTTGCTACTTTGACTATAATCTCTTCACTTTGACATTATTGTTCTTGTCAAAGAGACATTACTGTTGATTCTGTCTGATCTCTAATCCTCTCTAATCCTAACGTTTGTGACCTGTGACTTTGGGTCTTTTCTACCACCAAAGTTTGTCTGTGAACAGAAGAGAAACTTTCCACATTAAAATGACTAAATATTAATTTCAAAAGCCAATGTTTAAATCCGGGCAGCACGGTGGCGTGGTGGTTAGCACTGCTGCCTCAGCAGCTAGAATAAAGGCCTGGGTTTGATTCCACCTTGGCCCGGACCTCTCTCTGTGTGGTGTTTACATGTTCTCCCCGTGTCTGCGTGGGTTTCCTCCCACAGTCCGAAGACATGCAGTTACTGGGGTTAGGTTAAACAGTCACTCTAAATTGCCCATAGTTGTGAGGAGTGTGAATGGTTGTCTGTCTCTGTGTGTTGGCCCTGCGACCTGCATGGGGTGTACACTGCCTCTCACCCTGTGTCAGCTGGGATAGGCTCCAGCCCCCCGCGACCCTGAATAGGATACGCAGAAGTGAATGGATGGATGACCAACATAACACATGAAGCCACATGTATCAGTGTGCATTTTGAAAATGCTCATATTGCTAATATAGCTAATATTGTCGTTCAGATTGGAGGACATGTTGACTGCTTTCCTTTCGTTCGTGTTGTTGTCCTCTTCATTGTCCCCAGTCTCTTTATCCTCACCTTTTGTCTCGTCTCTTTCCCTTTATCCCTGAAACTGTGGTATGTGACTGTCCCTCCCTGGGCTTGGTTCTGTCAGAGGTCTCTTCCTGTTAAAAGGGAGCTCTTCCTCCCCACTGTCACCAAGAGAATAAGGGATCATCTTCTCATTGGAGTTCTCTCTGGGACTCGCTCTAATATAGGGTCTTACCTTAAAATATCAAAGTGCTTTGATATGTCTGTCTGTTGCTGTGAACTTGCATGATATAAATAGAAGTAAATTAAATATATAGAACACATAACAGAAGGAGAGCCACAACAGAGGCCATCAATGAGCAACAGATATGGCACTACGTCATACAGTGTGAAAAATAGAGCTGGGGCGGAGGTGGATTACAAAGCAGCTTGCAGATGTAGCAGCAGCAGCTGAAATTGTTTTGTTTGAGGTTTACTAATTGGATGCATGGAAGGTTATCAGTTGAGCCAGATCAGCCATTAAGTGCCAGGATTACATCTGAGCTCAAGGATTTATTGGCATGGGACAAAATTTCAGGTTGCTTATATTTCAGGATAGGCTTGGAGGGAAAGGGCCGCCTTGTGCTAAAAGTATCCGTCACCAAGCGTTGAAAGTTTGTTATAATAATAATAATAATGCCTTAGACTTATATAAGCTTTTCATGGTACTCAAAGCACTTTACAATTGTGTGCACCATTCATTCACACCTCAATCATACTTGGTGGTGGTAAGCTACTAATGTAGCCACAGCTGCCCTGGGGCAGTCTGACAGAAGCATGGCTGCCAATTAGCGCCTACGGCCCCCTCCGACCACCACCAACCACGCAACCACATTCACACTTAGGCAATTTGGGTTAAGTGTCTCGCCCAGGGACACAATGACAGCACACGCTCAGACGCTCACAAAGACCACAAAGTGCGCTCTGACTTTTTAAAATCTGTCTGTTGTGTAGATGTTTTGCCTTGAATGACACCAACATCAAGATCATCCTTTGTCTCTGCCATCAAACGTTTCAGTGATAGGAAACAACCTCAACCTTACTTCATTAAAAGCCAGTCAGATTTGGTCTGTACATCCAGAAATCAGCCTTTTTTTGTTTTTTGTCTGACTTGCCTCTACATCTTATCTCCCTCTGATTTTTCACTCAGTCTAAGAGGCCTTTTCTCCTTCATGCCCTCGATAAATCTCTCTGTGGGGGCTCTCTCCCCCTTTGCGTCTCTTTCTCTTGAACTTGCAACCTCTTTATTCTGATGAATATGTCTTTCATTACCTGCCGCACCATCTCCACCTTCCCCGCCGCTTCCTACAACATATTGAGGCACGGGTACATATATCTCCTGTGCATAGAGACAACAGACGAGATTGCACACAGTGTCAGGAGAGGCACACAGAGAGGAAGACGGAGGCGAGGCACATTGGTAATTTATTCATTCTTCTTTCAAGGAGTTCCTGTCTGTTTATTGAGTCACCAAAAGAACAAGAAAAAAAAATAGGCTGGCTGTCTGTACAGCCTAATATTTTATATAACACTGCAAAAAGTACAGTGAGAGTAGAAAAACAGCAGCATTAGCGACTGATAGAAAGCAAGGCTTGTAATAAAACTCAGTACACTTCTTGCTAAGGTCAATGAAAGCCTTTGGGGTTTTACAAACCACTTAGAACAGCCATAATGGATGCCTTTAGAGAACTGCCTGCCATGGCACACACTCTTTCCTGAGCTGCTTACTTGGTGAATTTGGTGAAAAGGATCACAGTGCATAAGCATTTAAGTCTTTTCCTTTTAATGGACATTTTTCTCTCCATTTTTTCTGGCTCTGCCACAGGAAGATGGAGGCTCTGTAAACCTCTGACTGGTCCATTGTTTTTCCAGTTGGAGAAACACTCACAAAAAAGCGGATGTGTGCAGCAATTCAAAGAATGTGTGGAACTAGATTTCCAAGTATAGCGATATAATTAAAGCCTATACTTTGATAGGCTTTAAAGGTGTAGGCCCACCACCGAAATTCAGCCATAGTAGACATAAGCTTTAACCTCCACAATGTCACTTGAAGCCAATCCAGAGTTATGTTTGGGCTTGGGTTTGCTTTAGCCGCATGAAGATACATCGTCAGGAATGACAAGTTGTTATCTGTCAGCATTACTGTAATTATGCTACAGTTTGTCCAATCAGAAAAATCAAATGTTTTCTGAAAGCTGAGAAATTTTGCTTCACAGCCTACATGTCATGATTGCGATAATTTCACTCAAGCTGTTGCAGGAAGCCTGTAAATATGCTCCTGAGAATGAGACCTCATTTGAAACCAAACCTTGAGTTTCTGAAAATCTGTGATTGTGACTTAAAATATCCAATCCTGATCCACAACAGTTACGGGCCTCAAAGTGTTGCCCACACTAATTTTGTGTCACTGAATGTCACTATTATTCAGTGGGCTCTAGCCACCATATTGCCACTTATAGCTGGAGTTTGTCCCCAGGTTGTGGCTGCCTCCTAATCTTTACAACTGGTTATATTGCAGAGAATCATTAAGGATCATCTTATTTTACCAGTTAAAATCTCTCCTGCAATACTGGAAACCTGAGGATATGTCGTTTATGGTGTAACTAACGGGAACTATCTAAGGCTGCAGTTTTGTTCTTTAACACAGAAGAATAAACTGGTCTTAATAAAAAGTCCTCTTCACTTTGTGTATGAAATAAAACTTCAACAACCTGAGTTAGTCAAATCAGACTGGGATTTCAGTGCTCACATGGGCCATCCATCCATCCATCCATCCATCCATCCATCCATTTTCTTGTGATTATCCGGGGCCAGGTCGATGGGTCAGCAGCCTAAGCCCAGACCTCCTTTTCCGCAGTCACCTCCACCAACTCATCCCAAGGCATTCCCAGGCCAGCCGAGAGATATTATCGCTCCATCGTGTCCTGGCTCTACCCCGGAGCCACCCGGTAGAACATGCCCAGAACACCAGGTACCCAGGAGGCACTCAGGAGCCATCCTGGTCAGATGCCCAAGCCACCTCAACTGGCTCCTTTCGATGTGGAGGAGCAGCAGCTCTACTCTGAGCCCCTCCTTAATGACTGCACTCCTCACCTTAACTGTAAGGGAGTGGACAGCCACCCTTCGGAGGAAGCTCATTTCTGCCACTTGTATTCGCAGTCTCGTTCTTTCGGTCACTACCCAAAGCCCGTCACCATAGGTGAGGGTAGGGATGTAGATCGACCGGTAAATCGACAGCTCCCTCTTCACCACGACAGACCGGTGCAGCGTCTCCATCACTGCAGATGCAGCCACGATCTGTCTGAGCTGGAGCAGCAACTTGTCCCTGAGCTGGAGTGGGCACTCCACCCATTTCCAGCTGAGGACCATAGCCTCAGACTTAGAGGTGCTAATTTTTAAGCCAGTCTTATCACACTTGTCTGTGAACCAACACCCACAGGAAACAATTCCGACTTATTACAGATAATGCAGACCAAGCTCTCACTGCAGTTGTACAGGGACTGAATGTCCCGCAACAACGGGTCAGAAAACCCCATACTCCCCCAGCACCTCCCACAGCATACCCCGAGGGATGTGGTCGAATGCCTTCTCCAAGTCCACAAAACACATGTAGACTGGATGGGCAAACTCCCACACACACACTCGAACATCCTTGAGAGGATGAAGAGCTCGTCCAGCGTTCCGCAACCAGGACGAACGCTCAGTGGGCATGTAAGTAATTGTGAACCTATCATGCAACAGCAGGTGTTTAAATTTAAAACAAGTTTATATCCCACGTGCTCTGAAATAGTTTCAAAATGCTTTGGTACTGTGTGTGCAGACTCGTTAGACAACCACTTATTAGGGGCTGAGTCCTGCATGTGTTTACAGACAGAACACAAAAGCAAACCAGTCTGTCATTCACATTCATAAATCCTTTACAATGAAGTCATGACAGCCTCTGTGACGGTCTGCTCCATCATTATAGCTTTTTGAGTGTTGTCTCACTGCCTCGTGTTGTACCCATAATCCCTTTAATGACCGTCCTCTCAGGTATTCCCACTCGGCTGATGTCAGAGCTGCGCGATGAGGCAAACAACATCAAAGAGATTGATTCCTCTTAATGGGTCTTTTCATAATGGATGGGAAAAAGCGTGGGCGAGCAATGTTTAGATGGACAGGGACAGAAGATAAAGCAATGACAGATGTGAAGATGCTGTATTGTAGAGTTCTTGCAATATCAGCCATAACAGAAAATCTCACCATGAGGCTGCATTAAAGTGAAAGAGACGTGATGCAGAGGAGGAGGAGAAAGAGAAGATGCTGGGATGAATAAAAAGAGAGTAGAAAATGTATATTGGGAATTTTAAAAAAAAACATTTATTTCTTTTTCTTTTTGGAACATTAATACCAGATTTGGCTTCTGCAGTTGACTCGTGTGTGTGTGTGTGTGTGTGTGTGTATGTGTGGGTGTGTGTGTGTGTGTGTGTGTGTGTGTGTGTGTGTGTGTGTGTGTGTGTGTATGGGGTGATTAATGAGGAAGTTGGCATTTAGTAGTGTGATATCTGACGGGTTGGGATAATTACACCAGCAGAGAAGGCAGAAGCCAGGACTTTATCAGCATGCGTGGGAGTCGGATCATTTTGGGATTTTTTTTTCCCTTTTTTCAAATTAACCAAAAACAAACAAACAAAAAAAAAAACAGACAAACTTTTTCTAGTCTCTCTACTTAAACATTTGCCAGTTCACCTCAGTAATTTATTCCAGTTATTACTGTCTGAACTGCAGAGAGGGAAGATTAGCAGAAAGGAGAGGTGAAGAGGAAGCTTGAAAGCATTTATTGCTATTTATACACTGTAAAATAAACGCTGTACAAATATAGGACATTTTCCACAGTAATGTCCCGTTCTGTTAAGGCAGCTGCTTTTTATTAATGCTGTTGCAGCGGAGAGAGAAATATTAACAGAAGGGAACTGTGCATATAAAAATATATATTACTTTTTCATTAACCCCACCATGGGGTGCAGGTGGGGGGTGGGGGCACAAGCCAATGCAGTCCTACTGCAAGCTCAGCTAAATGGGGAAGAAAGGGCAGGGGGGCACAAACGTGCAGATCATATAGAATGAGATTTCCATACTGGATTGGTTGACTACCTGTGGTGGAGACTGTTGGCCAAAGACAAAGGAAGAGGAGAGGGGACAAGAGTGCAAGAAGGCAGGGAGGGAAAAGGAAGGGCAGGAGGGTGGAGGTGAGTGGAGAGAAGAAAGGCAGATATATTGTCTGCAGGAGACCACAGGGAAGGGAAACAAGGCCAGGAACATCAAAGGTGAATTCTAGCTGGTCTACCATGATGTAGATATGAAGAAAAATGGAGTAGGGGTAATTTTGAAGGAAGAGTACATGAACAGTGTTGTGGAGGTAAAAGAGAGGGTCAGGCAGGATCATATGAGTCTGAAGCTGCAGTTCAAAGGGGTGCTGCTGAATGCTGTCAGTGCATATGCCCCATAGGTTGGAGGTCAGTTAGAAGAGAGAGGAATTCTGAAGTTGGATGTAGTGTCCTCAGAGGGGAGAGAGGTGACTGGAGCAGACCTCAATGGACATGTGGGTGAAGGAAATCAAGGTGATGAGGAGGTGTTGGGTAGGTCTGGTGTTAAGGAGAGAAATGCAGAAGGACAGATGGTGGTGGGTTTTGAGGAAAGGATAAATGGCCGCAGTGAACACATACTTTAAGAAAAGGGAGGAACAGAGTGGAGGAAGGTGCACACAGGTGGACTACATCTTATGGAGAAGGTGCAATCTGATGGTAGTCTGCAGGATGAGGATCTGGGAGAGGAAGTGAGTGAAGGCAGAGGCGAGGTTAAATGATTGAAGATGAAGAAGGAAGAATGTTGCACAGACTTCAGGGAGGAGTTGCAACAGGCTCTGGGTGGTAGGGAGGAGGTACCAGATGACTGGAAAGTACAGTGAAGAAGGTGTTCGGTGTTTCCTCTGCACAGAGGAAAGAGGAAAAGGAGACTTGGTGGTGGAATGACGAAACACAGGAAAGTATACAAAGGAAGGGTTTAGCAAAGAAAAAGTGGGATATCCTCTCCATATTCCTGTACTGGGAGGCTGGGCGTACAGCAAAGAGAGACAGTGGTGAGGTGTGCTGTAGGAGTGACAGATGGGATTACATCAGGCTCTGAAACCCTCCTTGTATGCAATGTGATGGTGGTGGACAGGCTGACAGATGAGGTCAGGCAGAGTCTCTGTGGACTATGATGTTTGCAGATGAAGTTATGATCTGCACTGAGGACAGGGAGCAGGTGGAGGTATGCTCTGAAGACCTACACCTACAAACAACCCAAGATCGCTGGCCTAGCATGCATTTCTTTGGACTGTGGCACGAAACCCAGCAGGTTCAGGGGGAACAAGGACCCAGAACCAACCTGCTGTGAGGCGACGGTTCACTCTTAAAACACTGATATACAAGACAGAATCAAACTTGTCAGAATGTATTAAATATTTGTCATCAGTAAATAAAACATTATTATTTATTAAGTACAATTAATATACAACCAAATCTCTTTGGACGCAGACCTCATATTTCACTGTACAATCTAGAAAAAATGGTGCAAATATGAACCTTTATCCTGCATAGCAACATATATTTGGGGCCAGTATTTTACTATAATTTAACAGGAATATTTCTGACAGTACAGTTTTTATAATCCACAAAAATACTTAAATTATTGACTGAGTGATGGAGGCAGTGTGTTGGACAGCAGGCTTTTGGAAAAAGCTGCTTAATTTGGATGAATTTTATTTTGATGAATCTGACACCATGATATTCTATAATTTTATGGGATTATAAAATTGCCAAGAAATTGAAGTTTGTAGATGAAATAAGCAGAGGGAAAAGTCAATTTGGGGGTTATTTCAGCAAATGAAAGAATTAGCTTCCTCATCACACTGATGTGAAATGCCATAAATCCAATATTTCTAAAATTAGTTCTGCTTTACGCTGATTTTGGATTGAGTCATTAAGTTGCAACAGGAGCCACGATGCTTTAATACAAGAAAAGATATTAAAGGCAAATCTGTAACAGATGAATAAATAAACTTCTATCATTACAAATGATTCACAATCAAAGCCTGGAGACAAACATGGCAACAACTCAGTGCTGATCTGGCTGCTGATTGGTGACGTTTTCAAATGAGCGCGTCCTTGAATTGAACTTTGAGAAAATCAAACTAAAATGAAAATGCACTTTTCCAAATTAAGTCAGCAAACGCAGCAGAGCCGCCATTCGCGTCTGTTGTTTTGGTGCTAACAGTGATCGGAGCGCTCTCAGTGTCAGGGCTTCAGCACCAGAGAAGCTGTCTCTGATGACAGTCTCACTCAGTCCAACAGAAGCACTGTACTTAATGTAGAATATTTTCTAGGTCCTTTTTTAATTACTTTATACATGCTTTTACTTTTTACATGCATCTTTTTTTTTTAACTTCCCCCAGCTGTGCGCCCGGCTGCAGCAGCCCATCGTACATTTGTGGCTGAGGCTCTTAAGCCCCTCATTCATTTGTTCTTGTATTTTGCGGATGGCCCTTATTTATAATCTTTTGTACTTGTCATGTTGCTGTGCTCGCATTAAGTTCTGAGTCTGTCTGAGGTTGCTTTGTTTGGAAAATTGAGTTTTTACAGCTCAGTTACGAAGCGCTTGCACACAGCGGATCTTTGGCTTTCTCTCAGTAACGTTGTACCATCTTTGTGCATTGAGATTATTTTTGACAATAAGCACTGTGTCCACGTTGGTTACGTTGCAGTGGTTGGTCTCAGCAGCCACAGCTCGTGGCCTCAGGCGACGGTGGGAATGTGGATCACCAGCAGCTCAACAGCTTTGCTTTCCTGCTCAGCAATACGTAATCTGAACCAAGTAACCAAAAAAAACCATC
>JAMQGT020000170.1:0-42873 GCA_024447675.2 Pterophyllum scalare
AAACTGTCCTGTACAGATATTTATAAAATAATGCATATACTGTATTGTTACGGCAGCTAATCAAGGAGAAGTTGATAAAAAGGAGAAAACAGTAGTCCTGGGTCCCCGGCTGCTGTTGCCTTATTGGATCATTGCCTCAGAAGCAGGTAAAGAACAACACACCACCAGATGCAAAACCAACCTTGTAGAGAAGGCTTGGAGGTTTAATTTTAATTGGTCAAGTCAAAGGTTTCAAGCCTTTCAAGTGATGTGTGACATTCAGACTCCGAAACACTGAGGTCTGTCGTGAGCAAACTGGCAGCTAAAAGGAAAAAAAAAAAACTTTCGTGGAGAGAAATCCAACGTAAGAACAGGAAATAAATGGCAAATATGAGTCCCAAGGAGAAATGCCAGAAAAACAAAGAAGAGACAAACAGAACATTGGCTGTTTTCTCTGAGAGGTGGACTAAGGCAGATGCATGGTCCCAGTAGTGAGAGCCAGAGTCACACAGCTGACAAGTCTGGCTATTTTTGTGTTTAATGCCATTTTATCAAATGTGCGTTACCTTTTAAAAAAATACTTTAATTTAATTTAGTTAATTTAGATACAATAGATGCTGTCAATTTGGTTTTTTTTTAATACTATAAAGATGGATATTTTAAAATGGGAGTCTATGTAAGCTGACTCACGCTTGGCGGAAGCCTCAAGTGGCCACTACAGGAACTGCAGACCTTGGCACTTCTGTCTTAATTTTTTTATTTATTAATTTTTTTAGACCAGGAAGTTGCCACATGCTTATTAATGCCCACTGCCACTGCCACAAACTCGCCAGCGGCAGTTCACTCTAAGTGTATTTAATGAACACTACAATGGCCAAACGATGTTAGCCTGTCACTCTGGCAGAAGAGCATGGACATGTGAAACAGCAAAGCTAACACGGGAATGAATCCAAACACAGCGGTGAGAAACAGGTAACAGTCAGCTCTAGTGCTTCGGTTTCTGCGATGATCCTTTATAATGTAGCACCAGCACTTTGAAAGAGGGAGAGAAAGCACCCCGGCAACCTGTGCATACTCAACAGGAAAGGTTGCATCCGGGGTAGCCGATTATCTAAGTTTGCTTTCAAGATTGTTCATTCAGTAGGAGGCAGCAGACAACTTCTGGGAGCATAGGTAAACATCAGGAATCAGCCTCCCACAGTAGCTTTTCTGATTGAAGACAATTCCTGATATAGGACCAAAAAAAAAAAATTCTCATTTGGCTTGAAACAAAGGTGTTCAACCTGAATACTTTATTTATATTGACCATCTAAGAGTTACTCCTAGAGCCCTTCTCAATTAGCCTAGAAAGTGAGGTGTCTACAGCTCATGGAGGACAAACATACCCGCTCATAGTCTACTCTCCAGTCACCAAAAAGGAGGAGGATAAAAATAAAAAGCCCCCATAAAAATTATCCTTTAATCATTAAACAGGGAAATAACCAAACTGATCCCAGGTCAGCATCTAGAGTAGTCAAACCTGCCAACATCAGCAAGCTGAGGAGGAGAACTTTAGCTTTGTTCTAGCCTCTCGACTGTTCTGCTCGGCACAGCGGCACTTTGCAGGGAGGCGTGAGGAGGAGGGTACTGGCAAACAGTTACTCAGGTGCTTCTATGGAAAAATGTGCTGACTGTGTAGCAATAAACTTGGTTTTTGGACCAGCCAGGTGAGGTTGGTAGACTCCATCTCCTGACAAGGGAGGATAGCGGCAGTGGACGGGCAGCCGGACTGTTTCATCATGTCCACTCCAGCGGGGGTTCTCGAGGACCTTTGGGCTGAATGCAGCGGTTACCGAACCCTGAAAGCAGAAAATTTCTTAGCTCAGTTTGTTTGGGTTTTTTTTTTTTTAACCTCAACAGATTTCCCCCCCCCCAGAGGAAAACCTGCATGGTTTCAAAAACCAAACATTTTCTGCACATGCAGCTCAAAGCAAGCTTTCAGATCAGCAAAAGCAACACCACACGTCGAAAAATGATGACATTAATAAAAACCCTGTCAGCTACATTTCCTGCTCTGAGATGCCAGACTCACCATTTGTGTTCTTTGCTGTTATAGTGTAAACTTGAACATCAACAGTATTCAACCACAGAAATAGAAAAGCCATCTAACAAGAGGTGAGACAGTAGACTTACCCACCCAGCTCTGGCTTGCTGTCTGTTGTCTTTCCAGCAGATGAAGGGTCAGCTGGAGAGGTCTTCACACAGTCAGACACATCTACACATAAGCAGACAACAAAAACACAGATCAGTGGGGCGGGATTGTTGTTGGAGTAACAGTGGTGTATATGCTAATTATAATTCTAGTAAAATACATTTATTAAGCACATTTTAAAATAAACAGAGTTCATTAGAGTATATGAGAATATCAGAAAAGTAAAGTCAAGACAGAAAACATGCTTAACAAGAAATCAGGAAAAACACATGCAAGAATGTTAAACAGAAAATAAAGTGAAATAAAATGAAATAAAATCAAATCTCAAATGCTGAAATAGCGACTCATTACCCACCAACAGCCATAGAAACATACAGTATATAATGACCAGATATAGTTTACAGTATTCAATGCTTAAATTAAAAATATACCAGTCAAAAAAAGAAACGCAAGTTTGTGTTTTAAATTGATTTTATGGCATTTAATACGAGATATGACCTCCTCTGGATGTGATGCAAGCAGTCACCCATCTGCTCATTGACTGCACAAGCGTCCACATCTGTTGCTGAGGATGTTTGCAGCCTGCAGCTGTGCAAAGATCACTGGTTGTGGCTCCTCTGATGAACACGTCAATCCAAGATTTCCAAGGTATGTTCGATAGGAGACGTAATGGGACTAAATGGTTTTGATCCATAAGGAACTGTGCTATACAGACAGTGTGGGAGGCAGGCATCGTCTTGCTCAAACATCTGCAGGGTGGGTCGCTGCTGCAGGTTGGAGCATCACATCTTAGGAGCTCTGTCCGATCAGATTTCTACCAGGAACAATGAGATCAGAGATGGTGCTCTCATGGATGTGCAAGGCTGCAGTGACAGCTCAGGCACGTGCCAGCATCCAGCATGCCAATAGCCCAGCCTTGGTCGGCCTCGATCAGCAGCGGCATGGCGGCAATGTGCATACACTTGTTTTGTGTGTTCTGAGACCACCGGCTTGAGAATGCAAGTGATTGGCATCAAGTGAACTTATATTAATTTTAGCCCCAGTTGCTAGCCCGTAGTAGCCCTTCGTGTACTCATCTATGGTACCCTGCTGATTCACACCATAAATGAACCGCTCTGGAGTTCGCTTGGAACCGCACCGGAACCACCTCCTCCAAAGGGTCTCGGTGCTGTGGTTTTGGTCCGCACCTGAGTGCGATTACCATGTTCACACCTGCACAAGTGAACTACGGCAAGGGGGGAGATGAACCAGAGTTTGATTTAAACGGAGGTGTGAAAATAGCCTAAGAGATTAAAAAGCTGTAGCGAGAAATGGATTTAAGCCAAAGACTGAAGACAAAACAATTTTTTTGACTAGTATTATCATTACCAACTTCAGTTTGCACTTCAAGTCCAGATGCTTTGATGAGCCTTATATCTTTAGGCAACACCATGTCCCGTATGATAACATCTGGTTCATTATGTAGTGTTACATCTGTGCAAACATTTTTTTGCCATGAAAGTTTGACGATAAAAGCCCAGCTTTCAGCAGGAGTTTTTTATGAAACCACAGCCTTTTTATACTTTGCTATAAACACTTCATAAAAAGGTGGGAAAAAAAAGGTCCCCACTGAATTAAAGTCAAATAAGCTGTCATAGCCACAGCAAAACTACTGAAGCAATAAATTGGCATTAACCATCATCACACAATCCTCATAGCACAGATAAGCATATGCACTCATTTTAATTGCAGCTCTCTCTAGACGTGTTTTATCTTTTTCCCCTCTTCGCCCTCCTCCTGGATCGCTGTTACCCTCTCATCCTCACAGCGGGTTTATCCAACTAGCACTGTCAGTTTCATCATCGGCAGGCTAATTTGTAAATCACCGAAGGTCTGTTTCCTGCACCGCTCTGCTGACCGACTATTGTGAGCACAAACACAGGGCACATGCAGAGGGGCGGGGACGACGAGTTCAAACAAAGGTGAGAGATGAAGGAAGAGAATTAAAGTGCACGAATGATGTGTGCGCTCGCACCTTTATGTGAGCTGCTCCACTCAGCTGACGCTGATCTCACTTCCAAAGGGTCTGACGGAGAGGAAGACAGTCGGTGAATTTAACACAGTAAGGACGTTTGAAGACTAATAATCAGAAGACACACAATTTAGCACAAATGCACACACATTCCTGCATTCAGACACACTCAAAACCACACTGTACCCTTTTCCTTTTCCATTAATCAACCCTCAAAAGGTGCTTCAAAGTTTTGTCTTCACTTTTGTGTGAAACATTTAGACATAATCGAACCATAATGATCCTGGTGAACACAGCTGGCCGCCATAGTCTGTCCAATATAACAAAAGGCTATAAACCCTCTTAACACACTTTTCTTTGATTTCTCCCAAAGCTGCAACTATGACTGAATCTCTGCATGGCTGAAACAACCAATGCTGACCTCTAGTGTTGCAAAACTGATAAAGCCTCTCTCAGCAATGTGCTCATTTTTAACACAAAAGTCTCCCTTTTCATCTCACGTGCTCCCTCGTGGTGGAATATTTTTAATCCAGTTTTCTTCAACTATTAGAGGAGCTGCGCAGGAAAAAAAAAAAAAAGAGGAACAGCAGAAGGCAGCCGGATGGTTGAGCTAATAACGAGTCCATCCTGTGAACGAGAGGCCTCCTACCCGCAATATGTGAGTCCATCTGGCTGTTTGAAGTGAAGATGACAGAGAGTGAGGCCCTACCTGTTCGTATGCTGTACTAGGCAAGAGAAGCAGAACACAGAAAACCCATCTTCCTCCTGTTTCAGCTCACATCAGAGGTTGCATCAAACAACCACTGCCGACTGGCTTTATTCACCCTACCAAGTTTGCAAATATGGCAAAACCACACACACAAAGCCAGCCCCCTGCATCACATGGCCTTTATTTTTTGTCTTTAAAACATGAATTTACATCTTTGATCCATCCACCTTTTTGCTTTTTTAAAGGAAACAACGGTGTGGCTGCCTGGAGAATCCACACCACTGGGTGCACACCTGTGGATCTTGACCAATGCAAACGCACCTGTGGCCAGTATGAAGGACTCAGGGGTTCTCTCGGGGAGGGGGGAGGGGAGTCATCGCTGTCCCAGCAGTCTGGGTTAAAAAGGTCAGAGGTCAAATGAGAAGCAAGGTTAACTACTGGCCGAGGAGAAAGACAAAAAGATCGGCAGTCAAATCAAGGAGAGACAAAAAGGTAAGAAAGCACTTAATTAACTGTATTAGCCAACTCTAAATACTGCTGTCAAGTATACTAAATATTATGATATTTAGTATACTAAATATCATTCAAGTATATTATTACTTTAATAAACATATTTTGTATTATTATTTTAGAGATCTATATATGGTCTCATATTTGCCATGCTGGCTGCCACTGGACTATTGGCAGATAAGATGACATTCATCCAGGGTGGTATTCGTTGTGTCTCGCTCATTTTGTAGACCTCAAATCATCTGGGATCCAGATTCAGTTCAGCATGAATAAATTTGTGCTTAAAGACTTTAAAACGGTTAATGAAGATTTCTCTGTCTGGTAAGGAAGGATGAATAAATAAAATCAAAAATAACATCCAAAATGACTCTGTGGTTATCAGTTATGGGGTGCTAACCGGGATATTTAAGTCTTAATTATATTTCCTTAAAAAGCTCTTGTTCAAATTCAGCATCATTATTATCCAGGGACCGCTACTGTTATGATTAACTTGAAGAGGTACGTAAAGAGAAAAAGATGATGTTTTGAAGCTGGTTCAGTGCAGGCTGAGTGAAGAGCATTTCTGCTTTACACAAACACAGCAGCGTGACGCACTATGAATTATTAATTACACACTTCTCGTAGCTTCATAGTCAAGAAAAGAAATCAGTGGAGTAGAAATCAGCTGGAATATCTCCAGCCATCTCCACCATTGTTTACCATAAAAAACTTATTTCGGTCTGCTGTCAGTATTGAAGTGTTTATAAAAAAGGATTTGCCAACAACACATTTTAAATGAAGTTATTAACTAACCATGAGACTGCCTGGTTGAACTCTGACCCTTTAATGCCTTTTTTTCCTTCCAGTCACTGAAGCTGAAATGGACCAAGGCACCATAAAGGGTTTAGATATTGGCTCTGAATAAGTTTGCCTTTTATTTTGAGATTTTAATGCCAAAAAGTATTATCCTCACTTCCCAGTTGTGACATTTTGATCATAAAGACTTCCATTATAGTCTCCACCCCGATCAAACTAGTCTTAACTGTGACTTTTTTTTTTAAAATGAACTTTTAATAGCTAAGCCCACTTTTCAAAAATTATTTACTTTCAAATTTTTCTTTTGTTTGTTATGTCTTTTTATTCACTCATTTACTTTTGCCTGCCTCTGCACAGATCGGCTGGTGTTGCCAACAGGGAAGTTGCAGAGTGCCCTCCGGTGGACAAACTATGCAACAGCAACAGTCATAACGTGTATTTCTACAATCTCCTCCTTTACCTTTTAAATTTTCATTTATCACTCGTTAGAAATCATAATACAGATAAATCAGCCAACAACATCAGTCCGCTGATAAATCCGTTGGGCTCTACTTAAAACGAGAAAAGGTCTCAAACTAAACACAAGTCCAGTTGCATTTATTAAAAGCATTTAAGATATAGTCTAAATCACAAAATTTTAAGGTAAATATTAGGTGATACTACAGCAAGTTTATTTGTTTCTGGGAAACAGAAAAAAAACTGCAATTAAAAAAAAGCACACACATACAAAAAAAACAACACAAAACAAAAAAAAAAAAACACGTTTTATCTTTGCGCAAAATAGATGGGACACAACACCACCTCAGCATCACCTGTATACACTGGTGAATGTCATCTTGTTTGCAGATAGACCAATATTTAAAAGTCTAAGTCAAAAAGGCTGACTTGACTTTAAAAATCGGGCAAAAAGGCCGACTGTACCTCAGCTTACCTCACCACAGGCCGAGGTACAGCGCTAAACAAATTTATTAGACCACCTGTCATAAAAACAAGAAAACATATTGTAGATTAAAATAGTAATTTAGTTGCTGATAATATTTTGATAAGATGATTACATTAATTTTTTGCTTAGTTTTCCATTAATATATTTCATCTAGTTTATTTTTTTTGCACCCCCCCCCACACAATTTTTCTTTTTTCTATAAATTAATGCTGTACATATTTGATCCCAGCAGTTACCTTATAATTTCTGTTCCTTTTCCTTAATTCTCCTTTGTTTGTTACAGACTTGTAAAGCACTGTGAGCCGCACTAATCTCTGTAAAATGGGCAATTACAAAAGCTGTGAGTGATTCATTGGCAATGCAGTCAGCAGAACAGGCAGCCACCAGCTTTCTATTGACCAACCATGAAGCAGCGATTCGCTCAGTGCAACTCATCAACAAAGCAGCCATTAGATTCTTGCAACCAATCAAAGAGCAGCCGTTAGCTTTTCATAACTGAAGCACTGCTGCAGCCCAAACAGAGAGGGGGAAGCCAAGCAGACTGAAACACTTTGCCTCAGAGATATTTCTGCATCTGGTTTTAAATATCGGAAATGCTCAAGTAGAGCATGACAACAGGTAAAAACCACACTGCATATGAGCTCAGATCAAAGAAAGAATCAGATGTGAGAATGTGGTAAATTTGAAATAAAATAAAAATTAAAAATAAAAATCTGTCCTCACACCCCTCCAGAAGATTAAAACCACTTCTCCCACTCCTTGTCACAATCACATCAAACCCAAACAGCAAACAGCGTGACACTGCTCTGTTCAACCCAACGTGCACCAAAGTGGCGTAATTGCATTCATCAGTATCATGCAGTGTTGATCCTTCCCCATCCAACATGCACACGTGGTTTTCTGCTTGCACACAAAAAAACAAAAAACAAAAAAAAAAAAACAGGATTTCTTTCATCCTTACTCCCATTCACAAATTCCCTCGCTTAGACCAACAGAAAGAGGAAGAGTTGTTTCCACAGATGTTTGCCTGTCAACATTTGCAGCATTCCTCACAAACCAACCAATTAGTCAAACAGTCATGCTTTGTGTGAGACTCATTGGAAACCATCTCTGTTTTTGTTGCCATTTCCTCTTATTTCATTCTTCCATGCCTCCTGTTTTTCTCTCCTGGCCTCATTGTGTGTGTGTGTGTGTGTGTTGACAGATAGAGCTTGTCATTAGCTTGTGGTCTGTCTGAAACATTTGGCTCTTTTGAAAATGACTCTACTGTGTGTATATTTACCAAGTGTACAGTATGTGAGTGTGGATTATAAAGACAGGTTTTCAGGCTTACTCAGTGCCTTTGTGCGTGTCTAAGGGAGATGATCTCGACTAACTGACTGCTAAACTTCATTGTTTGATGTTTAGTTTTCATGATTTCTTGGTTAATTTAACAGATTTTCAAAAACTCAGTAGGAAAGCAGTAAAAGCAACTGATTGACCTACTTGCTGTGTTTGAAGAGGGCAATGGTGTGATCTGCCCTGCAATTGACATCGGCGACACCTTTCTGACTGGCTGTTGGTCTCTATGTTGAGGGGATGCTGTTACCAGGGCAGTCGCTGTGGATACACTTGTATGGAAACCCTCCTTTCCTCCTCCAGACATCTCCCCGTTCCCCTCCTCGTCCGAGTTGTCTGAGTGCAGGGGGTTGGTGAAACTCAGGGCAGTCCTAACAGGTGTAGAGGAGGAGGAGGAGGAAGAGGAAGAAGAAAGGTGGGAGGAGGATGATGAGGATGGAGCCACTCGATCTGAGGAGGAAGAGGAGGAGGAGGTCTTTGGGTACAGTTTCTCTGGGCTGTTGCTTTGTTGAGTCCACGCTGCGTGGCCGGCTTTCGCTTCCCCTCCCTGCATCTCCACCTTCTCTCCACTCTTGACAGGGAGGTGGTTCGGCCTGGCTAGGATGCCTCCATCTGCTTTGCTCTCCCCACATCCACCAACTCCTCCTCCTTCTGTGCCCGAGTCCTCTGACAGTGAGGAGCTGGACGTCAGAAGGGACTGACTAGTGCGAGCTTTAAATGCGTGACTTCTTTGCAGCATGCAGCTGTTGTTACTAGAACTGGAGCCTTGTCCGCTTGCTACTCCCATTGAGGAGGAGGTGTCAAAGCTACGAGGTCCTTCTTGCAGCGGCACCCTTTTAATCTCAATGCTGAGCTTCCTCTCGATCCGAGAGCACCAGAACAATCAACAACTGGGGAGAGGGGCGAGGAGGAGGGGGTCTGAGTCTGGCTTTGGCCTGATTCTGACTTTGTTGAAGACAATTTGTTGTTGTAGTTGTCATTGAGATCCAGATTGGAGACCTGACTCTGCTGTTTTCGGATTAGTAGCTCCTGATCTTTCTGCTCTGAGGGACTGGTCTGTTTGTTTGGACTGGCATCTAATTGGTTCTGCTGCTGGTCCATGTCTTTATCCTGAAATAAAAGTAAAGCAAAACAAATAAGACATGTAATCCCCCTTTCACAAAAAGCATAACATTCATAAACTACCAGAAACCTTTGATGTTTGTGAGAGAGTTCAGAAAAAGCTGATTAAAGGATGATATAAAAGAACAAAACAGTCAGATAACAGTTATGTCTACAACATTCAAGCCCTCTCTTTACAAGGGGCAACCAATGAGAAGAAAGCTAGCTTAAAAGAAAGGTGGCCATAAGGACACCCCTGACCAATATGATTGGTTGACAAGCGGGCTGGAACAGGGAAGGGAGCAATGGCGGAGTTCTCCAGGAATGGAAGAAGCACAAAAAACAAAAACAAACAACAAAAAAAACAGTATGAACTGTCTTTTGCAGTGGACATTTTTAAACACTCACTTTCACTTCTGCTCTTGTTATGTTGTTATAACATGCTATTAGTTTTACAAAGAGCCTCTGCAGCTGGTTGAAAAACGAACAACAGCGTAACCAAGATTAGCCTCAGACCGGTTATTTTTGACACCGTCTCCGTCTGACAACAGATACTCTGCAGGTAGATGGGCAGTCCATAGCAGCCCACAGGCTGCCCACGTGCAACCACCTGTGAACCACAATTTCCCCATTGCTGTGTCTGGGAAATTCCTTAAGCATTAGGTGACCTCCAGCATATATAAACAGGTTTTCTCAGACTAATAAACAATCTTATATCCACGTAACTGTATGTGCAAAACAAAAGCAACAAAACAAATCTGTAGATGCATACTGTTCAGTTATATAAACAAATAAATAGCCCTCTTGGATTCACATAAGCTGCTCATCTTTAGTGCATTTGCAGCTCACCTCTGTCACGTTGTGCTGCGTAGTAGCCAGGACGTGGATGACTGGTTTGGGATGGTAACGGTCATTGTCCTGTCGTACGTTCGTGACAGTGGGGAAGGCTGAGGGTGGAGATGGTGTCAGAATGGGCGGTACAGGATGAGCCTCTGGGGGCTGGAGGATCTCTTCCTTTACGTCACCTTCTACCTGCGTGCTAGAAAGAGAGAGAGAAAAAAAGCCCACACAAGCTTGTTAATGAGAGAAGTCAGCATTTGATATTATGTAATAAAACATCTCAACTCTACAGAGTCTAAAATGCAACAGAAGAAATGTAATTAAAAACACCAAATTCATAAAAAGGATGTTCGACCATTAAACTACAAACCTGGATGCTTTGGTTTAGATAAAAAAAAACAAAATATCAACAGAGCACAAGTGAACTTTAAACTTTTAAAAATGATGCAACAGCAAGAAATTCATCCTGCTGATCAATCAACTTCTAGACATTCTGACATCCTAAAAATGGGGAATTACAAAACTAGTACGATGAAATGCACTTACATTAAATTCATGTCGTGGAAGTATAAAACTATACAAGGTCTGTGCTGTTTTTCTCACCACTAGATGGCAGGATTTGAAAAAAGTCCAGTAACATGCTGTTCCTACTGTTCAAACAAATTAAATGTCCTCAGAGATGTTAGCTTTCTGCTCTCACCCATATTGTGTGGCTGTAACAGTGACATAATCTGCTAATGTGACACAAAGTAAAAAGAGATTCAGATCAGTGCTAAAGAGTTTCATTTCTCCACATGTATCTCGTTCTATAGTCAGTCTTAGACAAGTTTCTTTAACCTTCTGTGCAGCTTACCGAACCAGAGGTGCACAAAAAGCTGTGACAGTATACGACAATATCTACAACTATTCAAAATAAGTGTTTAATGATTGCTTAACAGTCCCACAGATGTTTACCACATGTACAGTATTTCAGTAATGTAGCCTACCAATAAATACTTCTATAAAAGCACCTTCTGTGTAGGTGTGTGAGTTGCATACAGGATGCAGTGGTTATGACAAAGCTAGCCACAGAGATGGAAAGTGATACAAGGAAATATTGTTCAATACATTTATATACTGTAGGCATGCAAAAATATATAGAAAAGCAGTAAAAGGAAGTGGTGGTGTGCCAATTTAAGAGCACAAGATCGAGGCAAGAGCCAGATTGGGGGCTGACAGCACATGATGCTGTGTGTGTGGATCAGAAGCAGACAAAGTCAGACACACAAGTCGCAAGCTAGAAGCTCAGGGGATTTCCTTTTATTGAGCAACTTTGGAGTTGCACTGAAACCATAAAAGCCTTCCTCATTAAGCCTCAGAATTGCAGCAGAGCCAACACAGAGGCTGAGATCTGCTGTGTGTATTCTTGTTTACTTGCTCCTCTAGATAAACATTTGCTCACATTTTTTCTTTTAATAACAGGCTAGGATTTTCACTGTATTAAAGAGCCCGACTGATAATGGATTTTTGAGGCTGGTGCAGATTTTTAGCGCATAAATTTTTTTGGGCACAACACTGCTCAACCTCAACCTGACCAACTGAAGCAATCCCCAGATCATAATACTACAAAAGGCACTAAAGCACAATGGATGCATCACCTCAAGTTCTACAGTTTATTAGAATTTTATTTCACCAAATGTTTACATGATCACTTTCTCTAGCTGTATTTCACAAATTAGTTAGCAACTTAGGCTAGTGTTAAACTACCACATATGCAAGTATGTGAGGGTTTAAGTGACATTTCATCATAAGAAGGTGAACGTGAGACTCTGCATGGACACATACCCCCCCAATATGTTGTGACATACCATGAGCACCAGCTACATGCTCACATGTGCGTACAGAGCTGTGATGCTACATTTGCCGCAGACAGCGTAGCTGCAGCTGTACAGATACCTGTGACAGGCCAATATCGGATAATGATATCGGCCACTGAATTGCTCTAAAATATCTGGCTTTCAAGCTGAGCATAACTTAAGCCACACACCATTATCCCTTTGTTTCCTCTAATGAAAACTTTAATTACCCATGAGAATTGCTTCTTCTACATCATCTTTGTTGCCTGAGCAAGCATGAGATATTTAACATCACAGATTCCCACTGGAACCCATTATTTCCATGGGGGATTTGAACCATTCAGATGCCACAAAGATTTTTTTTTCCAGGCCCTATAAGAGGAGATGAGATGAAATTTTAATGATTCCTAAGGGGAGGTTGAGCTGTTACAGGAGCAAACACTAATAAGTCACAGCAAAACAAACAAGCTGTAAAGAGAGGAGAATCAAGAAAAAGGAAGCTGCAGGCAAAGAACTCAGTGACAACTGCAGCATGTATGACGAAATGTAAACATGTACTACAACAATATAAGAGTTTACATCGAGTGCATCAAGTTCTGCTAGTAGCGTTGCTTTCCTGAGGGATAAAATGATTAAATAAAAAGCTGCTATTATTCTGTTTAATGATAAAAGATGAGAAAGATCAAGATTTTTCTCATCTTTTGTTCAACAGAGGCAGCAACAAACACTTAAATTCAGCTCACTCCAACATCTGCTATAAAAAAATCTGCCATAACTATCCTGCAACACTGCCAGTGTACTGAAAATGGCTTAGTATCTTCTTCATAATAAAGTTTCATGCCTTCACCTTGTTAAATAAATGTTGTCAACCAGCACAACGTCAAAAATCAGTCATACTGCATCAGGATACTGTTGCCACTCTAGAAGAGCTAAATGTGAACACACCAGGATCAGCCCACAATGTTCTTCATACTGTGTAGGCAGGCCTTTTTTGCCTCCAAAACAACTGCTACCCATTGAGTCATGGACTTCATAAGACCTTTAGAAAGGTCCTGTGGTGATGATCACCACCACACGAGTAACAGTTACAGTCCCGCGGGGTGTAAAGTGGGAATTCCATGGATCCGACTCATTTTTCCAGCACATCCCACAGATGCTCACCTGGAATGAGATCTGGGGAATATGAAGGCCAATTTAACACCTTGAACGTCATGTTCCTCAAACCATTCCTGCTAGAGAACACTGCTATGAGGGATCCATGAAGGAGTGTATGTAACGTGCAACAGTGTTTAGTTAAGCGGTGTAGGCATAACATCACATCAATGCCAAAACTCAAGGTTTCCCCCAGTGTAAGACCACCCAGCCTTCTTTCCATAATCTTTTGCTATCATAGAGGGTGGAAAGTGCTAGAAGAGAAAGCTAATCCATTCTCAGTTCATCATCATCTGAAGCATGCACTCTCCTTTTTAAGGCTACCTTATCTTTAAGCAAACAGTCTTCTGATTGGCTGCCCCATGCAAACAAAGTTTGAACAGCAGGTGGGTGTGGCTTTTGTAGTCACAGCCAGAGCTTTGTGCCTGGCTCCCTTTCCTCAGTGGCCTCAGCAGTCTATAGGACTTAGAATAGCTTTGAAGAATTAGAGGCTGAAGGAAACAGCATCATCCATCTTTTAATCCACTGGGACAACAAAAATACAACTACAAATTTGTATGATATAATGTATAATCCTTGATTTTCATGCTACGGCGTACAGTTTTTTTGTTGTTGTGTTTTGTTTTGTTTTTTTACCTCAAAAGCACAGAATCCTATTTTGGTACTTGGTAGGTTACATCAAGATGCTACTGTCACATTTTAGTCCGAACCCCAGAATTATTGAGGTATTAAACCCATCCCTAATGACAGCGCACGTGGCTGAGTATGTGTAAAAGCCACGGCTCCCTGAAGTTCCTGCAGTATCTCCCCTCCACCCTTCTCTCTCACAAACACACAAACAAAAATTCTTCTACACACTTACACCACTGAAGGACCCACTGGGAGTGTGGCCGGCAGAGTGTGGTTTGTGTCTGTAAAAATAGCTCTCGCCATCAATAGAACACTCTTAGGCTTAAACTAGGCCTTGACATTATTTCTTTATAAACAGAGGGGTGATTCAGAGAAAGAAAGGAACATACTGATGTGAGAGGGAGACATCCACACACTCCTCAGTGTGTCCCACTTCCACAAAGTATTTCCACTTTGGCAGCTTTTGCAAGTTCACAATTGTATGTTTTACTAATAACAGGAAAAGTCCGGTAAACAGATCAATCGCAGGTACACACAAAGATTAGAATGAGCTAAAAATGTCTGCCTTCTCATAAAACTGCCTTGTGCAAGGGGCAAATTAAGAAACATGATAAATTTAGTGCAGTACAAAGGACACCGTGGCTCTAAAAAATGTAATAACCTCAAATGAATGTTTTCCTGGAGGTGCAGCTTAATCTGCATAATGTGTAGGGAGACTTTGGTGGATCCTTTGTTCCATATGCTTTTGCTCAGGTATTTTGTTAGGCTGTCTGGAAGACAGCACTTTTGCAGAGATTTGGGCTTGTTCTGTGCCCTCCAAAGGGCAGATTTTCTTTATTTGATGTCATCCTGTAGTAGATCTACTTTAATGTTTACTTACGGTAATTTTTTTTGCTCCACCACCCCTAAAAAAAATCTTTAGAAACTTGCAAAATTATTTTACTCTCACTAAGAGAAATGATGCCCAGAAACATCAGTGAATCCTGATTCCACCACGATGCATCAGGCTTGAACACGCCTCTTTAATGATATGGTAGACTTATAAACACAGATGTAGAGCAGTTCATCTAGGCTGGGGGCCTTTAAGATATCCCTATTGATCCCTGTAGGGAAATCCCTTCTCTTCGATCTTAGCTATCCTAAGGAGACACGTGTAGCCACTGTGTGCTGCTAAGGGATTAACTCCAGATGTAAGCCAGTGCCGCAGTCAAGGGCACAGTGACAAGAGAATTAACCTAGCATGCATTTTCTATGGAAGGTAGACGCAGCACCAAGTCATCTTCACATGTATAAGGCTTACCTAACAGATTATAACCCATTCCAGCTTTATGCAAATCAACTGCTCTTAAACCTCCCTTTTGTTGTCATTAGTAACAAAAAAAATCTGTTTTTAAAAAGTCAAGGTAGCTTCACCAGTTCCTGAGCGTAATAAATTGCCTGATAAATTGTTGATATCATTAGCCCACGGGTACATACTCTTCGTACATACTCTTTGTCCAATCTTTGCAATGAATGTTTAAATTATGCATAACCCACAGAAAAGAACAGTAGCATCAGTTGGGTTATTAAAGTAGAGTGTGGCAGTTGATAATTATTTATTAAGGACAACAACAACAAAAAAAGCAGATCACATTGCGTTTTCTTGCCACTATAAATTTTAATCACACTGATAATCACGGAGCAACTGTTTTACATTAGCACACAAAATACTGTCAAAACGGCAATCTTTAGAAAATGCTTCCAGCAACAGGCAATTAACTGAGACAACGTCTCCTGGCAACAAGATGTCCCCTCTGACATTAAAGCGTCAGTACTGAGAAACACTGAGGCATCCATCAACCCTGATACAAAGTTGTAAAGTGTTTTTGCTGCATTACTGAGGAGAAGATATTTCCAGCTGTGGAAAAATAAGTAGAAAGAAAGAGGCCTGTAAGAAAGTAGAGTACACCTCTGCGGGCCCGAAGACTTTACAACAAATATCAGAAGGAAAAGAAGACAGCAAAGAGAAGTAAGATTTATAAATAAATAATAAATGGGTAAATAAGAGGGAGGAAAAATGTAGAAGACTTAATGACCAAGAATAAGAGAAAGCAAATCTATAAAGGGTGTGTGTGTGTGTTTGAAATAATACATCTGCATTTGCATAAAAGGACTGTTTGTACTCAAAGACAGGGAGATGAAAAATGTAACAGTTCTGCTTTAACTAGCCTTGGGTTATGGTGTGTTCAACACTACGTTGTGTTGCAGAGTATTGCAAAGTGTTGCAAAATGATCTATAAATACAGCTCCTCCTCAGGCAGGAGTGAACAGCCAAACAGAAGTTAACTTTGGTAAAGTGGAGGCTGTTTGTAACTGTGGGCTGACGGGGAGCTGCGCTGCCACAAAATGCAGTTCTTTGTTTTGTTTGGTCAGTTTGATGTTTTCACGGTGTGTGTTTTGTGTTCACAGTGTTTTCAGACTCTCTCTCCTGCTGTGCGTGCCTGTGTGAGCTTGTTAACTCATCTGTATGAAGGATGATTTGCAAGTGGCACTGTGCTGAAGTCAACCAAATGAAGTAAAGCAGCTAAACTAAAACTAAAATGTCTAATCATGCACGACCCTAATAAAAACAGGCTTGAACAATTTAAGTTTAAGCACAAACAGGAGCTTTTTAATTTAAGTTGGTTAGAAATATATATAAATGTCCTACCTGCGAATGCGGGGAGGTTTTGGAGGTGGAGTGTCCCATGTATCATCGGATGAGTGGTGGCTTGCTTTGTCAGGACTGCTTTCATCCTGGACAGACACACAAAAAACACAAATAGCTGGACATAACATTTGTGAAAAGTGAATCTACAAGTCATGTATAGATATGTTCACTTGCACAATATGGCTGAAGTTAATCAGGTCAGAGTATGTATAAGTAAGCACTGAGCCAAATACTCATGCTTTTTTCTACTCTTGGCTCTGAGTGACATCATGCAGAGGAACTCTCTCTAATATGGTCATCTCAGGCAGTGAGCAGCGAAGCCCCACCCACCTGCTGTTCCATTTCCTAGGGGCAGCCAATCAGAAGAAGGATGGCTTAAAGGCAGGGTGGTCTTAAAGAGATGGGAGCTAAAAAGCAACTTCAGCAGATATCAGGGATAGAAATATGGAGCTGGACCACTGAGTTTTAGGATACACAACTACAATATGCTCCCTTTTTTTTTTAATGTACAAGTTTGTTTACATGAAAGCCAAAACATCCCTTTCTCCAAGCCCTCTAAGTAGCCCTTTTTCTCCTGGCTTAAATGCTTCTGGAGCAGAGGCAGCAAAAGTTGCTTCACCAAATGATACAAACTGCTTCTGAAAGACGCCCACCCCACGACTATTTTTCTCTCTCTTCCTTTCTCCTCCCCTGTGACTTGTTAGTTTGACTCTCTCCACTCTGGTAATGAGAAAAATGACAGGGCAACTTCAGCTGTCAAACTCACAACACGGGGGCAAATTCTGCCATTTGAAAGCTCTAGCCTGCCAAGAAACTAACTTGAGCAAAACAAGGGCAGACAATCTAAGAAAAGAGGATGGGAACGCAGCTTCTTTGGCTCCGTGCGCATGTCCACGTATGTCGTGAGAACCTATCTGGTGGGGCCGCTTCCTGCAAACAATGGCGGGTGCAAGTGTGCAGAGAAATGTGTGGGATGCATGTATGTGGAGGCTTATTGTTCCTACTGCCACTGAAAGCACCTATGTGGGTGTTTTAGTCATCAACAATGGCTGACTGGACATGAGTCAATGTGTGTATGGACTGAGTCAGTACAGTACAGTGATGATCGGCTGTGTGAGAGTGCGGTGTTCTTCTTGGACTTGCAACTCTGCGAGATAACAGGGTTATAATCAGCAGCTACAAACTTGTGCTGCAATTTATGTTGCGTTTAGTGCAAGCCACACCTTCTTTTAAATGATTAGTAGCACCAACTTTAAAACAAGTGAAAGTGTGGTACAGCTTATCCTCATTTTAGAGAATAAAGATATGTGGAATTCCAGGTTACAGAGTGTCAGCTCAGTCTTTCCTAATGTCAAAAACAGTTGTGTGTTGGTATGACTGTCTTCCAAGGGTCTCCCTTTCCCAACGGATGTGTCTATTCTCAGACTCAGAGTGCATTATGGGAGAGGGGTGATGTCACCAAAGCTTCCTAAGCAGGAAGTGAGCTTCTGGATCGCTGCCAGGACCCCCCCCCATGTATCACGTTGTATTATGCTGCACTTTAAGTTGCATTTGTGAGGTTGCCTGGCTGCTATCTTTACCAGGTTTCCACTGTAAAATTAATATTTTCAGCTTGTGCAGTCTCTCTGTGATTTAGCTCAAATGAAGAGCAGCTTCTAGTCTCTTCAAGACTGCTCTATGGGATGACAGGAAGGATGGGATGATAGGAAGGACCTATGGTTAAAAGATAATCAGCATTCCAAAACCAGACTGGGCTTCAAATATTCACACTTAAAAGATTAGGTGCCTTTCAAGTTTTGGAAATACAAGTGTTCATGCCTCCTTTTGTCTTTAAATGTGCTGTTCAAGGGCTGAGTATATGCTGTGAACTGTCCGAGATGAAAGATGGCCATTGTGTGGTGGTATCTTTTGGTTGTGGCTCGAAAACAGTGTTTCTCTATCACGCTGCGAGAGGCTCAAAATGTCTCTTCTAACATGCTTGGACCCAACGCAAGCCTGGTAGGGACTGACATCTCACAAAGTGTTCATATCTATTAACCAAGTGGTACGATGCAGTGTGAAATCACAGAGCAGTGCAATCCAAAGAATTTTGAATGTGCAAAATTAAATTTTTAGGGCTCAAAAACAGAAGAAAATCTGCTCGAGTTGTAGCAGCCTTGTTTAAACATTGTTATAACAAAGCATAGAAGAAATAAGAAATTCTCAGAGTCTACATACATCAAGCTTGATGTTGTAAGACTGGTTTATTAGACCTATGTCGTGTGTTTTGCAATAAATCTACAGGATTGCTGAAATCTTTTTGGCAATGGGAGGAAGATCAGGGACAATTCAGGACACTTCATATACAGTGCTTGCGTTACCTGAGGGGGCAATAGAGGATAATGTAAAGTAAATTTAAAAAATGAGGTCAGTGGTAAGTGAAAGAGCAAAGCTTTTCTAGTTCTTTTAAATAGCTATAATTGTCTGGAGTCCTCAGAGTAGTCTGCAGAGGAGCGATATTGCTCTTTTTAAGCACAATCACAGTGACTGTCTGTCTGTAAACAAAAGTTTTCTTTAGACCTTTCCACACCATCTTCTCCCCTGTGACTAATTATCTGTGGGGTTTTTTCCCACTCCAAGTGTGTTACTCAGCGACATCCTTTCTTACTTTAACACCACACAGCATGCACTCTGTGTGTGTGTGTGTGTGTGTGTGCGGTTGTGCGTGCATGTGCGTGTGTGAGAGAGTGAGAGACAGTCATACCATGCCATCATGGATCTGTGTGCTGGTGGGACTCTCCAGTTGCCGTAGCTGTTTCTCAAACAGTTGAGCGATGGCTCTGTGAACTAGCTCATACTGCTCCTATAGAGAAAAAGAAAAGAGACAGGGAGGCAGGAGGGAGAGGGAAAGTGTTGCACGAAGCCAAAGAGAAGGGTTAATTGGACAAGGAGTGAGTTGAAAGACAGGAGTAGAGGGGGAATAAGGGTTTCAGCAAGTCAATATCAAATCAATTACATTTTCCACTGTATGAAAACCGATTTCATTACAGTTACAGGCTTCCTACAGGATGCCGGTCTGAGACTTTGAACTCAAACCTGTGTCAGTGTTTGGCAAATCAATTCTCTAATTCAGTTAATGGAGCTCATTTTCACTCACAGGAGAGAAAAACAAACAGCTGTGACTACAAATAAAAGTACTTACAGTAAAATGTGTATTTACCGTAAGTGTAAATTCTCTCCAGTTGATAATCACGTTCACTACAGGAAGTTCCCGGTAAAACTTGTCAACACAACTATGTCAAAAATTGTGGCAAAACAACCTCAACCTGTTACACATAGCTATGCAAATGTGTGACGAGAAAAGATTCTTTTTCAGCTAGGTGTGTAGCAAATAAGAATGCAGGAAGCGACCTGTGCAGGAAATAAAGAGAAAATGCTGCAAAAACTTAGTGAAGGTTAAACTGATGAGGACATATCCTCATCAGTTTAAGATGTTTACAGATGTCAGCGACAAAGGTGTAAATTCTGCACTAGTATATGGAAGATAGTGTGCTGACAAGCTAAAATCTCTAAAACAGTTCAAAATGTTAAAAGAGCAGAAGGTTAATGAGTCACCGCCCCCCCAAATCCTGCAGAAATACAGTTTACCACTTAAATTACATAATAAGCAGCTTTCATTTAAAAAAAACAAAAAAACAAAACAAAAACACTTGTCTATTTGTAGAAGGCTTTTCTATTTTAGCTTTATTTTCACAAAACTTAAGCTTATAGCGAAGAAAGTGAAAATCTACTTGACAACAACCATTCTCACACATACATGAGGGGGTCAGGGCTCATCTCGACAAAGAACAAACTGTGTGATGTCCGATTGAGCCCATGGGACAAAAAAGAGCAAGTGTACATGCTGATTTTAATTACATCCAGCCTGCAGCGCAGTCAACCTATGCGCCACCTCTCGTCTAAACCAGATTTCCAGCAGTGCAAACAGGTCTAATAGAAAACCTCCTTTTGGGTGACAATGTTCCGAGTTTGTTTTAAACCACTTTAAATAAATACTGATCTCAGATCTATGTTTGTGTGTGCGTGTGCATGGTGATGAGTAATGCTCCTGAGCATTTCTGTGCTGCACTGTATTTAACTAATGAATAAATTATGAACATTCTGCATGTATCTGTAAATGAAAGCTATGACGAACCTTGGTTTGAACAGCTGAGTGTCGCTGCGTCCTCATCTCCTGGATCAACCGGAATACATTAAAATCTTCTGGGATTTTCTGATAAAGAACAAAAAAGGTTAGGTTAAAGTGAGGAAGGATTGTACATCTGTACAGGTATATAGGTGAATGTTGACATACCCCAGCTTTGAGGAGGTTCCATGTGTAGTCAATGGCACAGATAGCGCCTGTCCTCCCACAGCCTGCACTGTACAGTCAGTTACAAGGATTAGATTAGTGGAAACATACACACACACACACCTGAGCTTTTGTTTTATCAAGGCAATCCACTAGACAACTAGATTTCTATCACCAAGCATCATCTGGCCTGTTTGTATATTGTTTGTATGTATGTAAGAACACCTCATCCAGACAGGAAGGAGACAGAAGCCTCACAGAAGCTGACGCACAAAAATCATAAAACGTGATCTCCTGCTGTCAGCGAGTGTTCTGCTACTATAAAGAGCACAGTTTCGCCACACAAACAGCGCACATCAACCCACACAAAGCGTCTTAACAGATGCAGAGATGCAGCTTTAAGTCCTGCTGTGTAACAGAGGAACCAGGAAATGTCCTCAGGCTACTCATTATAGCTGATTACACACACATGGAGAAGAGTGTGTTCTGTCTGTGTGTATACCCATGCATGTGTGCAGCAGAAAACTAGAAACTGTGGCCTTGTATTATTCTGTTTTTGTTGACATTCAAGTTAATAATTTCACCATTTACGCTTTTTGCTGTACACTGATAATATTTACATTTTCAGCCTATATCTTTCCAACAAACAGTTATATGGGTACAAACTGCAAAATCCAGCTGGTGTCTCAGTGTGGGTGCATGTACACCTACCTGCAGTGCACGCATATCGGGACATCATTATTCTCTTGGTATTCTCTCATCAGTCCGATCATATCCAGTATGGAGTCAAATGATGACGGGACGTCATGATCTGGCCAGTTCATATAATGGAACTGTGTTATCCTCCGGGTTTCCTGTAGGAAAACGCACATGGATAACTGAGTGGAGAGTCAGATGAAGGCTGGCTCAGGGGTGATTGCGTGAAACTAAATTAATAATAGTATTATCTTGGTAGTGTAATACGACATTAACAAATTTACCAAACTAAATCTTTCAAAAGCTAAAAAAAACAAAACATACGTATGCATTTCATGAGATAAGGTACAATCAGAAAGTTCCATGTGGGTGTCTATAAAGTATAAATTTAATCCCATCCCCTTCAGGATTGCATCCTTGTGAAGCGGAGGACTTAATGTTTGGATCACTGCCTGGAAGTCTTCTGTGTCCATGTGAGATTTTACCATGGATCTCAGACTTGCCTGTAGAGAAAACATCAACTTCCTTCTCAAACTAACCCAGACAGCTCTCTCCAGCTGCATTTGCAGCATACAGTGTTCAAGCCTGAAGGTGGAGCACCAAGTTTGGAGCACAACCAGTAGCACACATTTTTTGTACAATGTGAAACCGTCCCACAGGGCCTGACAGCCAATGCAGACGTCTCAGGATGTTTGTGGACATTCAGCACAAACAGGAGCTTTTTAATGCACCAGTCCTGATGTCCTGATGCAACATATGGCTCCTGGCTACTTCATCCTTTCCCCCATATTAAGCTTTAAGGGTCGCCGTTTTGACACATAAAAGTGGAACTTTCAATTTAAATTTGCTATAGCTCCTTTTTTTGAAAACTATGTTAGCAAGTTAATTTTTTCTATCTAATCTTCTACCTTGTGATACACTGTATCACTATATTAAAAAAAATAACACTTTAGACTAGTTACTCTTTAAACTACATCAAGTTTTAAAGCATTAAAAAAGAACAGACAGCAAGATAGAGCACTTACATTTTCATACTGTGCCGTCAAAGTCCTGATGTAGTAGTCTGTTCGGGCCTGCTCTGACTCCTAGAAAACAAAGACACCATGTGAGAAATGAGGGAGTCCCAAACAACACACCTCCTACGCGCCTCCTTTTTTTTTTTTTTTTAAGACACTCATCACACACACACACACACACACACAGCTGTAATATCACAGATTTGTCTACTTACGAAGGAGATTTTGAAAGGCCCAAAGCTCATGGGTTGCTCCCCCTGCATCGGAAAATACCGCTCGCACTTTTTCTAACCAGAGAAGAAAAGTAGTTAGCTTTGGCTGAGAACAAAATACCAGAGAGACACCACAGCTTCCTGTGAACACACACTTTCAGATTCAAAACAAAATTAATGTGACATGTGGGATGTAGACAGTAACAGTTAGGCATGATTAAATATATGCCTACTATAGATAGCTTGTGTTCTGTACTGCATCTCTCTTTTATCTTTTTTTTTTTTTTTAAACTTCTACATCTCACTAAGCAAGAGATATCCTACCAGACTGGACAGAAAACACACGTAACACGTAATCCTGGTGAAGATGATAAAACGTGTACACTTACTCTTCCCATCTCAAACTCTCGACAGGCCATCACAATAACCTGAAAAGGCACAGACTCAGATTACAATATCAATATTGACATTCTCAAAACTAAAAATGGAGCTTTTTATTAATTCCTACATGTTCTACTTATGCAGTGGTTTCCAAAATGAGCACCAGAGATTCGGTAGAGTTAGGAAAACTGAGCATGAGCATGCATCACATTTGCTCATACATTTCGATGCAGCTGCATTTCAGGTCATTTCCTTTGATCCTACAGGAGTAATTATCAAAGCTGCAGACTCATCCTCTTCAGAGCACTAGTTAAACCTAATCACAGCCCTCCTCCCTCTTCTCATCTCTGTCCATCTGGTTAGAGCATAAGCACTCTCCATCTGCCACTTAATTCCTGATGCCACAATTTAATATTTTTTTTGATTATCTTCATTATTACAGTTTTACTTCTTACAGTTAATTTATTTACCCGTGACTAATATCACCATTTCTCCCCCATTACGTTATGTGATTTTTGAAGCAGCAGGCCTTTTATTCTTCCACATCCACACTCTTGGAAAGAGTAAGTGCAATGTCTTCCATGAGATTTAGCAAGTATTTAAACCTTACTTTAAAAACAGGAGCGCGAGAGAGAGGAAAAAAAAAGTATTTTGCTAGCTGTGGCTGGTTCTTATAGCACTTTGCAATACGCATTAGGTAATAAAAACTCTTCCTATTCAGCTACCCGTGTAACAAAGATCCTCCAGCAGTACATCTTTTTTGGATCACATGCTTTTTGTGGCTGACTTGCACAGTTAAGCTGCCATTTCCAGCTCTTGCAGCACCCCAAAAGTTATGTTTTCCCAGTGGTCATTCGCAGTACTGCAACAAAAACAGCCAACACTGCATCCCAAAGTAGTTTTTCCTCATAGATTTCAATTATATTTAATTTTAAATATAATATTTATATCTTTCTGTCTGGCCATTATGAACGCCATTACCTATAGAACTAATATAATGCTGGACAGCTGATAAATCACTCAGCCTCTAGTTTTGAAAATAAAACCAATGCTTTAAGACCTTCTAAGCCCTCAGTTCATAAAAGGTCTTTATCTACAGTGTTTCTGTGCAAACACAGTGCTCATTCACAAAACCCAAACCAAAACAACCCCAAACAACCAAAAAAAATTAATAAATAAAAAATAAAAAAAGAGCTCCATTCATCAAGTTCCAGTCACCTAATGAGAGGAATACTCACAGCTACATTGTACTCCCAGATCATCCTCCAGAAGTCGATGACAGTGTTCGGCAGTGGACCCTGAGTTGCAATATAGGCCTCTGGGCCATCCATACCCTGAATGCAGAGAAAACATGCTCACAGACGAGTGATGGATACATTCAGCATGCATTAATGACACTTCTCTGCACACTATGAGAATTCTTACACTAAAGAGTAAACACGCCAGAGAACAAAGCAAAATAAAACTGACTTTTACCTTAATGAAGTTAGCATTGACGTAATCTGTGTCCTGATTGGTCGTCTTTAATGTCAGCTTTACCCTACTGTGATCAACTGGGGAGGAAAGAGAAAAAAAACATTTAAGCTTTTTATTCTTTTATGTTCACTGAAACAAAAAGATAAAAAGGAAAAAAAGACAAAAATGAACAGGACAAATGAGAATGTGGGAAGAAATAAGAAAAATGTATGATGCACAGAGGTTAATGGACACACAGTTTTATCCCCCATTTCTATGTAAAGTACATGTGTGTGCGTACACATCTGTCACGGATGAACCAGTTCTTCCTTTGCCTTCTCAGCAGTTCATTCACTAAAAGCTGTAATGAATGAATGGATGGACGGTTGGATGGACAGAGGAGAAAAAGAGGATAAAGGTATAAAAAGTAGGACAGATGTTGGGTCATGTAAGCTTCCCCTGAGGTTATTAAGTACAACGAGAACTCTGTAGGAGACCACTGCATGAGCTACTGTAGCTGTAGCCATTATAAATGCATCTCTAAACACTTATCAAAACATTCTGCTGTAGATGAACCGGGGCAGGTGACAATACTTAAAAAGAGACTGGACATTTGACAGGGCTGTTATCACCTTTAATTGAACATATTTTTCTCCGGCACACAGTGACCTTTAAAGCCGAGTTTGATACATGCGTGATGCTTTTAAGCTGCTAGTCATGCAGGGAGCAAGGTTTCATATAGATCATACTGTCAGGGAACATTTCAGATCAGATATTCAAGTGACAGCACAGTGCATTTATGATGAACCAGCAGAGTCTCTCCTTAACATCCGGCCTTGATCTATGCGTATATGTGCATTTTGATAAAGATGGCAACCAGAAGGAGTGAAACAAAATTCACGTACAATTATTTTTACCTACTCATAGTATGAACATCCTGAGTTGAGCAACTGGTTCTATTGAAATTCTTGTTTATAACAGCATTGTAGTGTAGCAGGGAGCAGCATTTATGCTAAGGCCACATGCACACTAATACCAAGCGTCAAACTGAGCCACTTTTCATAGGAAGGATTATTGCTGGTGATGAGAATCGCCAGCCTGTCAGAGCAATTGCAGTCAAATCCAAGAGATTAAGTTGAAAGGGGGAGAGTAAAATTTTAAAACAGGTATATTTTTTTTGTTGTTTTTATTTTAAATGGTCCGATTCTGTAAACTCTGATCACACCTCACGTTTTTACTTTAACGCTGCAGTTTTAATTTCACCCTATGACAGCTGGGATATGCTCCAGCCCCCCCTACAACCCTGAACAGGATAAGCAGAAGAGAATGGATTTAGAAGAGGGAAAAAAAATAGTCCAGATGAGCACTTTACTGCAGTATGGGCAGTATAGGAACAGTCATGGCTTAAAGAACATACATCTCTGCTCGGATCAATAAATGAGGTAGAAGTGTTACTGATCGAGAAACACAGAGAGTTGTTACAATGCAAATATGGTGATATCACAGAGTTCACAAAGGCATGTGAGCCCAACTATAATTTGTGACTGGTAAAAACTTGATCAGGAAGGAAACAGGTGCCTGTGTTGCTGCATAATTTGGTCTAAGTCTAATTTTTGTGTTCTTCCAGACTACAACACAATCCTTAATTTTCAGACTTAAACTGGGTAAGCTGCATCTCCAAAAGATTGTTTTAGGGGGTCTCTCAGAATGTGCCACTTTTGATGCTGGGGTTAAACACAGTAAAGTGTGGATAAAGCATTTTATTAGGTGCAATTATCGAAAACTGAAGCAGGCTACTGCAACACTTGTGTGTAAACTTTTTACACACATGCCTCCTTTGTATAAAGAAGCCCTTTGTATTCTAATTTTTGATTGTCCACATGTGAATTTTAAAAATAAGAGATACTCAACCAAACTAAAAATCTAGTAATAGCCTGTACCACTGTAAGCTGAAGAACAAAAGTTACGTTTTTACATGCAAACACCAGCTTCCCCCCCCAACAGAAAGAGCATAAATGATCACTGGCTCCATTAAATTTAGAGTGGCCAGCACGCCATAGAAGTCATCAAAACTAAAATGACCATCATTTTTATTGATTTCACCAATTTCTGATAAGTGAAAAGGTGTGCTGGGGGAAATGATCTTTCATCTGTGCAACTTGACTTACATGGAAGTATATCTTTATATCGGTTCTTCTTGACATTCTCCTCCCTCTCTCCTACGTTGGTCGGATAGATCTTCTCTGTCCGGTACTTTGTTGATAACCGCCGTAACCTCTAAAATGAACAAGGAAACAACATGTTAATTGTAAAACACAATGTTTTCTTTATCAGTTAGACGTATCACATGTGATGCATTTATGGGTATTAACTGGTCTAAAAATAGAACTTGAACATGGGTTATAGTAATGACTGGTGCACTTTTCTTTGAGAGGAAATATGATAGACATCAGGGTCAACCAGTGACACAAGTCAGACACAAAACAGTCCATCAGCATCAGTATCAGCGCTAGTATAACTCAACAGAGAAAGCTGGTGAGCTAGAACGAGAAAGCAAGCATTAGGCAGCAGTTTTTAAAAGACCGATAATGAGACCACAGGATTTCCCCACGCATGCTCTTTATTTAGCTTGTTCCCACAGGTATGCATCAGACAACTCCTTACAGCTTTTCCCCGCCTATTTTTAGTTTTTATCTGTCTGAGAGAAAACCACCCACAATTCACTTATTCATCGAAAAAAATCCCTTCACTTTATTTGAAAGCTTCATTGTTGATAACCCGCTAGCTCACCCTCCAAGTTGTAAAGAGCCTGTGGCACCAAAAACCTCCACTTGATTGCTGAGTTTGCAAGCACGTTGCCACCATTGCCTTTAGTTTGTGCGGACGACACCGACTTGTCCGTAATTGCTTACCAACTACTTGACTAGTGGTAGTGAAACTTGAACAAGTGTGACACAAACCAAAAACGGAGAACATTCGCCTTCAAAGTAAAAGATGCATCTTAACACTGCAAGCCTTATTCTGAAGGCAGTAATTCTCAGATTCCAATGTATCACACTTTTCACAGTTTCACCACCAATCGGCAAGTAGTTGTGAAGTGTTTGCAAACAAGTCATGTCTTCCATGCCAACTAAAGGCAACAGCAGCAAGTGCAAAGAGCTTTTTGGTGCAGTGCGTATACTCCGGTGACTTAAATTCCAGCAACCACTTGGTGAATGCACATTCCTTTCCCAGTGACTGGATTAACTGACCAGTCTCTAGGCCTGCATGAGTGGGGCTTTAGCAATCAATTTCAAAGGCAGCAACCTCTAGCAACCACTCCCTAACCTGTTATGGAATACATATTTTTCCCTGGCAACTGGTGGTTGCTGACTGGTCCTTAGACTCATATGACTAGACCGACAGCTTTAATTTTCATGTTTGCAGTAGTTTTCTCCTACTCGTTCTCACTCGTTATGTTCAGCGTAACACTTGTTGGGAAACGTACTATGCATACGGTAGCATAATGTGTTGTCGCCAACTCCATCAATATTATCCTACTTCGTCAGACTCCGTTATCTCCAATCAATGCGTGAGTGTGTGACAGGAACTGAAAAAGTTGGATCTGCGCGTCCTTATTAATTTAAAAGCATCAACCCGTGCCACAGACAAAACTAAATCTGTGGGAAACACGTTTCATTTCAGCGTTTCTTTGTCATGCATTTACTCAGAGTCTTGGCTTATATACAAACAGGTTATTCTCTTCTAACAGAGACACTGCTTTACCAATCCATCACTATTACTACCAGAATGCCACAGTCACATACACAAACTCCCGATCCTCTCTGTGTGACAGTGCATAAAGTTAAGCGTGGCCAAATTTAATAGTGGCCGACACTGATGAAAACACATTCAGTTAATGGGAAGAGGGCAAGTACGTGGTCTCTTGTTTGACAGCAGGTCAAAGCTTAGCTAGCCGTCCTTGAACACTGTAGCCCAGAATAGAAGATGTTCAGACAGAGCAAAGATGAGAATTTCCTTCTGTTTACACGACTTGTAACTACAGTCATTATGTGTTGGGTTTAGGGCGTTTGCAAAATGGAGGTGACCTACACACAACACTGAAAGCACCATTTATGGAAACAGAAGGCTGAACCTGCAACTAGGCGTGCTTAGCCAAAGAGCTGACCAACAAAGTAGCTTGACTCCTCAAGCGTTGTGCCACAAACTGATTTTTCTATGTGGCAATCTCACTTTTTTTTTTTTAAAGAACATAGCTGCTACTACGATGTAAAAACGACAGTTAAGTATTTTTCTCTTCTTGAAGAACCACGTTTTATTATGCACATTCTGAATCCTCCTTTGAGTTTTCATGTGCGATTTTTCCATTCATGATCTTCATTCTGGCCTTGAGCGTAACAGTGCAAGTCTAAAGAAACTTCAAAAGCACAGCAAAACTTTTGTACCATTATAAAAGTCCTGCTGCTAATCTCAGATAACATTCACACGGTGTCACTCTCAAGGGCCTTTTTTAATATTTCTTAAGTCGGTTCAATCCCTTTCCTCTCCGCTTCTGAGACAGTGAGGAAATTAAGAATCGCTCCACTTTTCCTGCCACCCTCTCTCTCCTTAAAGTCTGAGAAAGTCAGCGTGGGCGTTCAGGCTTCTGGAGCCTCGTGTGAAAAATGGCCCCACCTCTTCTTTCTGGCTGTCCTCCGGTTACTGTAACACGGGCATGTGCTGCACATCCTGACTCCCTGTGTTTCTTTGACTTTCTTCTTTCCTCGTTTCACTTCTGTAACAACTTCCATCACACTACAGTGGGTGTGTTAGCATGATATAAATGTGATTTAAAAAGTTAAAGAAGAAAACTTGATTTTTCAAATGTACAATGTTACTTACAAAAGTATTAGACATTTTTACATACATTTTTTCTTCATTTATAAAGAACTAAAAAAAAATTCTGACTTTTATAAAGTCATCTTGAATCTTTTCTGAACACAGTACATAGTTTATAGCAGCAGCAGCACAGAAATGCTCACCCCAAAAAAGAATATTTTTCCACTTTCATTTTACAAACTGAGGGAGAGAGAGAGTGCAAAAGTGAGATACACACAGAGACCGTGGGCGGCAACACAGCTGTGCATGTGTGTGAGATTGTATATGTGTGCGGTAATAGCATTAGAGCTCCTCCGGCCTCATGTGAATTACATTTGCAACAGAGGTCTGCTTCTGTGCTGGGCCACAGCCCGGGCAGACACACACACACACACACACACACACACACACACACACACACACACAGATATGCACAAAATGAGTAGAAAAGGCAGGCATTAATGATGATAAGTCGCTTCCCTTTGTAGCCCCTTTCAATTCATTTACAGGAAACTGGGGGAATCAAGCTCATTTTCCCATGAAATCTTGTGAATTTAGACATTCTGCAGCACCTAGCCAGTACGTTTTTGACCCCCAAATCATTAATTTTAATCTATAATGACAGAATATATCATCTGCAAGTTAGCTAAGATAATTACAACTACCACAAATTTCAGCTAAAGTAATTTTAGGGGCTCAAGTTGACAAACCTCCAGTGCAGGGTCTGCTTTTGATTTTGATTGAATAGCTGCAATTTTTGGGAGTTGTTAATCCAGTGGGTAGCTTTGCATGATTCACAGTTCAACATCATTCTTATTCATCATATTCTGTGGCTTGATAAAGCCCCTCAGTTCATCAACTGTCTGAAATGAGCCCTTTTAAGGCCACCCTCCCTTGAGTTACTTTTCTGTTTAGCTCCGCACTACAAAAGAGGAGGTTTGGACAGCAGGTACACAGGGCTTCTAGATTCCACCATTTAAAAGATATCTGCTCAGTGGCATCATGCAAAGCCAAAAGGAGTAAAACCTGCCTGAAGCTAAGTGTTGAAATCAGTCTCAAGCTTGAGCTGTTGGCTCACAGGGATTACTTACACATGCATTTACAACAACAACAACAATAATTTTAACTTATGTATTTAATTATCCCAGGTTTTATGCTGTCACTGCTAACAAATGTGTAAAGTAAGACTAATGTTCTTAGCTATAATTAAAAGCATGAAAGGGTTGCAAAGAGGAAGTCTCTTCTCTCTAAAAGGAACATCGCAGCACAGCTTAGATTTGCCAAGTTGCATCTGAACAACCAAAAGACTCCTGGAAAAAAATCCTTTGGACAGACAAAACAAAAGTAGAGATGTTTGGCCACAATGCACAGCATCATATCTGGAGAACACCACATCATATCAGCATAAACACCTCATACCAACTGCCAGTAAGGTGGTGGAGAGGTGATGGTTTGGGCTTATTTTTCAGCCACAGGACCTGGGTACCTTGTAGTCACCGAGTCATCAATACTCTAGACTCATAGGCCATCAGTCCAACAATGAAAGCTTGGGTCAAAACTGGGTCATGCAGCTGGACAATGATCCCAAGCACAGCAGCAAATCTACAACAGAATGGCTGAAAAAGAAACGAATCAAGGTGCTGCAATGGCCCAGTCAAAGTCCAGACTTCAACTTGACTGATATGCTATGATGGGACCTTAAGAGAGCTTTGCATAAACAAATGGCTGCAAACCTCAATGAACTGAAGCAAAACTAAAATGCATAAGCCAAATTCCTCCACAACAATAAGAGACACTAATAAGCTATGAAAACAAGTCAAGTTACTGGAAAGGTTGTTTTACAAGCTACTGAATCACGGGGTTGCACAGCCCTGTGATTAATTTTTTTTTTCCACGCAACTGTATGCACATTTCAATCATACAATGTGTGCAGACATTCAAACACATAAATGTAGGTTACCTGGAGAAAAAAAAAGAAAAACTCTTGGGCTGTTTGTTAACTTTGTATACACATATACAGAAGACTTGGTTTAAACATTACGGTAACATATTTCAAAACATGCATAACTATGATTCACTGTTTAATCATGAAAACCATGCTTTTACACTGTTTACATATTTCTTTTTGTTGATCAAGCCAAGCATCTGTTTTTAATTTGACAAATGTGTAGTCACTGTCATTTCTCACTCAGTATCATTACAGATTATAAATATTGCTTTTCTTGCCACTTTCCCTTGCCCCAAAGCAAACCCTATAGCTAATTATTCTTACTTTGTTACATAAAACACACACACACACACACACAAAAGTGTGTGCTTTCACAAAAGATTTCCAAGCCTGAAGAATCAGAGTGAGACTGCTGCTCTCTACTTTTATAAAACAAACTAACAAGAGAGGTGAAGTGTAAGGAAATTAGAGAAAAAAGTGGAGGAGACGAGAGCTCTGGTATTTCAGATAAAGGAGAAAAAGGAGTGATCTGAGGTAAAATATAAAAAGAAAACAGGGGCACCAGGAAGAGATGGCCAGAGAAAAGGGAAGAGAAGGACAAGGAGAGAGTCGAGGCTTTTAAGAGGCTCTTGATAACTAAGCTAATGGGTTCTTTTATTCGTTGTTCCTGTCGTTCATTCACACGCTCTCGTTGCACACTCTGTCACTTCACACTAGCATCTGTTCTGAATGGAGAAGGTGGGTGCAGAGAAAGGGTGCAATGAGAACTAAATATCCTTGTTTCCATCAGGATTCAAGTGCACACCTCTATTTAGGTCTTGTTTGAGCACAGAGCACCTTTGCATGGGAGAAATTAGGTGGGGGGAAAAAGAAAGACTTAAGTTTGATTTTGGCTAATTTTACAATAGAATAAATATGGCAAATTCTGCATAAACAGATGTAAAACTGTGAAAAATGTGCAAGAGTGTGAGGCGATAACATTAAAAGCACTATTCTGACTAACAAGCAATACAAAGTTAGCAGATAAAGTCGTTCCATTCATGTTTTTCCGCTTATCTGGGGCCAGGTTGCAGGGGCAGTAGCTTAAAGCAGAGAAACCCAGACCTCCCTCTCAGTCACCCCCTCCAGCTTATCCGGTGGTACACCAAGGCATTCCCAGGCCAGCCGAGAGATAATCTCTTGAAGCGGTAGAGATACCCAGGAGGCATCCTAGTCAGATGCCCGAGCCACTTCAACTGGCTCCTTTCGATGCAGAGGAGTAGCGACTTTACTCTGAGCCCCTCTCAAATGACTGCACTCTTCACCCCATCTCTAAGGGACAGGCTAGCCACCCTTCAGAGGATGCTCATAACCACCGCTTGCCCCCGCGATCTCGTTCTTTCGATCACTAAAGCTTGTGACCACAGGTGAGGGTAGAGACAGCTCAACCAGTAAATTGACAGCTTGGCTTTGATGCTCAGCTCTCTCTCTTCACCATGACAGACCGGCGCAGCGTCCACATCACTGCAGCCACGGCCACAACCCATCTGTCAATCTCCCGCTCCCTTCTTGTGAACAAGACCACGAGATACTTAAACAACTCCACCTGGGGCAGCAACTCATTGCTGGAACAATCGCAAACGCTCCAGTGCTAGCAGGAGGCCACCACCTGATGAAGACAACAGGACAACATCATTCACAAAAAGGGGAGATTTTGAGGTCACCAAGGTGGAAGCCTTCTGCGACTTGGCTACGCCTAGAAATTCTGTCCATAAAAATGGAGTGGAGTCCAACACCCACCAGAAACAAGTCTGACTTATTACCGGTAATGCAGACCAAGCTCTCGCTGCAATTGTACAGGGACTGAATGGCCCATAACAATGGGTCAGACACCCCCCACAGGATACCCCAAGTGACATGACTTCTCCGAGTTCACAAAACACACGTAGACTGGATGGGCAAATTTCCATGCACACTAGAAAATCCTTGTGAGGATAAAGAGCAGCGTTCTGCGATCAGGAAAGGAAAAAAAAAAAGGTGTTTGTTATGAGCAAACTGATTTGCACAGAAGTCGAATAACAGAACACCTCTCAGGTTCAGATCAGGTTGGCCGTCAGTAGATAAAGCATTAAGTTTAATTCCACATTTAAGAAATGAAAAACAGGCTTCAGCACTATCTGATATATGCCTTAAAATTAATCACTTTCTAATGAGGTATTAAACTTCATGTCAGCTTAAGAGTTTCAGCACTACTGTACTGAGTTTATCTTCTACCCCCATAAAACATGTCAGTGCATTAAAAACAAGTATAAAACACTACAGGAAATCGTGTTCTCAGAAAACCTTATAACAGCTCTTGAGAACTTTATGTGAAAACCACAAGTCACTCTCAAGTACAGGTTTGTAATTTTAGCTCTGAATTTTAAATTTCAAATCTGTTTTAGCTTGTCTTTTTCAAAACACCAGTGTACTCTGATTGGTCACCTGCCATGACATTGTTTAAGCACTCTGTGTATGGACACTGCTCACTAAGAGGTGCCAGTTAACAAAGTCTCAGTTTACCTGTAGACGACTAAACCAGAACAAGGTGAGACTATGTTCTGACATTACCATTTCTGATAGTACGTGCAACCCACACTCAGGCCTTATAATGGTTTCAACCATTTCTAACTGACCCTCAGGTTTACACATAACTCCAGCCTAGGATTTTCCTACTGCTGCATGATTAATCCAGTCCTAAGAAGCTGGAGGTGCAAGGAAACTTGTGTTTGCTCTTGCAGCCAACAACAGAACATTTGATGTACTTCGGTGTGAATAATGTACTGTGCCTTACCAAAAGATATGCACACTAATCACACTAAAGAAAAGGGAAAACCCCAGCCAGAATATGCACAGCAATGAGTAATTTATAGCCCAGACCCCACTGAAACCAACCTCACTGCACTGTTGTGGTTGCATCTGCAAATGTAACTGGTGAGCTAACTGCTCATGTGTATGTTAGAAGACGATGTGTTGAATCAACAGCGTGCACTCTACAGGGGTCCAGTTGTGCCCATTCCCCCCCCCCAACATTTATGTGTCTCAAATTGCTCATTTTCCTTCCATATTCTGTTTCTACCACTTTCTCACTTCCTATCAGTCTGAGAAGTTAAGCAGCATGACTGAGCTGGCCAGTTTCCTGTGAACGCTTGACTTCCACTGCCACGCATACGAAGGGCGGTGCCCCCAGCAGCCCACGGCCAACTTAGTCACACCCTCAAGGGGGTCTGCGGAGTCACATGCGCTCACAGACACATTTCCTCACAATGACTTGCCTTGGTCTAAAATGGCTTAGAGATGCAAGGCTGGTTACTGAGCTGAGAGACAGACTGAGGAAATATAAAGACATTAGAAAGAATGATTAAAAAATGCCAACAGGGATCATGGTGGAGACTGAAAGAGTGCTTTACAGGGAGATGTGGTTGTAGTGGGTCTAACCTACTTTCTGTCTCCTGGCTGAACAAGTCAGCATCACTGTACTTCCCTGGTACACTGAATAATTCACACATACACAGAGAAACACATTCTGTTTCCTCAGACTCTTTTTCAGCTGATTGACAGAAAATAAGCTCTTCCTACAGCAGCAGTGGGGAGAAGGTTTTTGAATGTGTGTGGCCAGGAAGTGCTGTTATTGAGCGTTACTGGCAGAGAGGCTGCACTGACGGTCACCTTCCATGCAGACAGACACGCATACACACACATGCTAAAATAGGTCGACCCCTCACTATGTTCTCAAGAAAAATCCATCTCCGCGCGCGGCCAGACATGCGGGGAAGCGATGCACTGATACAGCACAGAGACTAAAAGGGTCTGCGTGAGTTTGTTGCTAACGTGCTTCCCTTAGTTCAAACAATTCAATCATCATGATCTGTGCTCTCACTCTGCCTTTCTTTCATTGCAGCACTAATGTCCCTCATCAGGAAAAGGCTGCATAAGTCCAAAGTCATACTCAGTTATAAAGAAAGATGTGACTGACACAAAGCAACAGCAGGAAGAAACATTAGCTTGACATTTTGTGAAAAATATATCACTTTCGCACTGAGTGGATCAGTACTACACTCTAGGGCTGGGCGATATGGACCAAAAGTAATAGCTCGATATTTTTTAGCTGAATGGGGATATACGATATATATCTCGATATTTTTTTCTTCCCAAAAGGTATAAACAAAAAGGCACTTCTAAGTCAAAGCTACATGCCCCAAATGTCACACAGGCACTTTTATTAACATTCAGCTGTAGATGTACATGACATGTTGTTCAAAAATAAACTATTGGCACATTTAAATAATAAATCCTCAAATAAATTAATGTTTTTTTCCTCATAAAAAAAGACTCACAGCTGTGCTATTAAAATGTAAACAGAAAAGATACAGAGCAAAAATAGCAAAAGGCTAACTTGTTCTTTAAAAAGCGAGTCCGGTGAAGTCTACTTCACTGAGAAAGTGCTTCCTCCCGTGTGTACTCCTGTACATCTAATACTCTGTTCATTCAGTCTGTTTACATGTTTTATTATTTGCATAGAGTCCCATGCTTCAGTCAGCAGGGCTCTAGACAGGAAATCCAGACATATGCCGCATATATGCGCTGACGTATCAAATCAACAGGGTCCACCCGCTCAATGCGGCGTCTGCAAGCACACAAAAAAGACCCACTTTCCGCTATTAAGGTCACGTGACTTAGATAAAAAAACAGCTTCTGCTATCTAGTTGAGGTATGGCCAGGGACTCTTGTATTGTAAACTTGTATTGTCTGTATTTATTTAATTGCCGAAGAAACTTGAATAAAGGCTTTAAAAAAAAAAAGAAGCCAGGGACTCTTGGGGGTCCAGGCGAACGGACGCAGATACGAAAGCTGTATGTATATCAAAACACGGCGACAGCAGAGGATTTCAGGTTTCCAAAACTCACCGAGAAAAGTGGCTACATTTGTCACAAGTCGCTTTTTGGAAAGAAAAAAAAAGTCGCCAGTGGGGTCTGAAAAGCCCCTAAATCTAGCGACAAAGTTGCTAAGTTGGCAACACTGCCATGCTGTCGCTTCCTGCATGATTTATGGGTGAAGCGGTGAGGGAGAGAGGCGGGACAGTGTGAAGTTGTGCAGAAACAAGTATGACTGTAACGCACCTATATCGATATAAACGATATTGTCTCATCTTATATCAAGTATGAAAATATATTGATATTGCTTAAAAACCTCGATATATCGCCCAGCCTCAAGTTGTACAGTCAGAGCTTAAAAATCATGCTCATTAACAGAGGAAATAACATCAAACCACACCCGAAGTACTGCAATGAGTCAGGGGTTCGGACCTGATTGTTAGCCAAAGATCTTGACATAAAATGCCAAACTACTAGCATGAGCTACCAACCTTAGCATACACACTTTTATGCATTGTGCACTCATTTCCACTTGAAGGCAACTGGCCAATAGTGAGTGCTCGAGCATGACAGTATGAGTCTGCATAAACAGTCTCACACACATGAACACATAGGGGTGAGACAGCAATGTGATTTTTTTTTTTTTTTTTTTTTTAAAGTAGCCATAGGGCTTTCCTTTCTGTCACACTTTCATTTTCAGCTCTAGCGCATCTGGCTGAATCACTGTGGTATATCTTGCTATGAGAGTCAAAGGCCCAGCATGACAATGCACGAACAGGACAAGGTTAAAATAATGTCAAGTAATTATTCGGTAACTATATTTGCAACGTGAGTCTGTATGCAGGTTTATGATTCAGAGGGACTGCAGGAAGCACCTGTGCTGAACTGAGCGCACATTCTAAAACCACCATTACTCCTGAGTGCTCACTTCCTTTGGGACCCAAATGCCACCCATGCATGTACAGTATAAAGTACTCTGTAGACAGACATGCACCGAAACCTACTCACACTTCTTCCTCCGATTTAATGAGTCACCATTTTTTGACATCACAAAGTCACAGAGACAAAACAAAGTGGACAAAGAAAATAAAAGCAAGTGGAAGGAGAAAGGGACTGGAATACAGTCAGACAAACTGATGAAGGAAGTGGAAAATTAAATAGCCTACAGACAACTTTTGAATGTAAAAAAGATTTCTGCAGAATTATTTAAATGATTTGTCAGGTTGAGATTCATTTTGGCTTGTTTCATGTCCATTTTAATTGGTGCAAAAAACCCTGAGGAAAAAAAAAGCTTTTCTGAGACACTGGAGACAAAAAACATTCAAATAATGTGTAATGAAATTAAAGAGGGAAAAAAGAAGCAGAAAAACAAAGTTTATTTGACACCCAAGAGCCCAAGAATAAAATCTCAAAAATAAAATAAAAATCCTTATTAATCTTTCACTGGCCTTTCAGTTCATATTCTGTCCTTAAGCTCTTTTAGCTCCTTTATTCTTACTTCTGATTGGCTACTCCTTACAAACACAAGATCTGAAGAGCAGGTGGGTGGGGCTTCTGTGCTCAGTCAGAGCTGTGTGCCTGAGATGACCATATTAGGGTCTGAAGCTGAGAGAGTGAGAGTGAACCTAATTATCACAGCATGACCTCTCCTCTGCCTTTGCTCCATTTTGTTTCCCTAAAAGAAGTCTGAAATTTAATCAGCCTCTCAAACTCACTGGACAATTTTAAAGACCCATCATCAACAAGGAACTTGATCCTGAAATAAATAATACAGAAAAGTAATATGAACAGGCACATTTCTAGAACACGTACACATAAATGGTTAACATTTACCGGTATTGGCTTGTTGGTAATTTCCCACCCTGGATCAGAGCCTACAGCAGGAAGCAGATGTGAACAAACCTCATAATCCCAATCATCTGGGACAGGACCTCATTGTGTGTTTCGTGTGTGCTTGGTGGCTACGTGCATGTATTAATCGCCTCCCTGCTCAGATACTATATTCACTCTATGTTAAAGGTCAAGCTGCTGACCAAATCTGGACTTTAGTGTGTGATTCTGTGGATTAATGTAACATTTTAGATATAATAATTACGATCATACCTCAGCAAAAACAGGGTAAGTGAGTGCAGGTAAATGAATGTGGGTGAGCTGGTATGAACACTATGACTCGTCTCTTTATGCATTTCCTTTCACATAAGTCATACATTACACACACAGGGCATAATTTCCTGAGTATGTCACTGTGTGGTCTCCTTATCTTGATCAATTAAGATCTTCTGGGTTGCCCATGGGTCAGCTAGTTTTCATCCTCTCTCTCTCACGCCCCCCCCCCCAACTCAAACACACTCACACACACCCCCACCCCAACTGTGAGCGTAAATATTGCACTACGTCTTTTTTGAGAAACATCCGACTTATAGGCAAAAAGTTATTTTCTGGGTTAAACCATGGGAAGGGGCGGGTGAGAACAAAGAGGATTGTGACACTAAAAGAAATTGGGAAGTCTTGTTTCTCGTTGTAGTAACATGCAGTGGGCTGATGGTGGTACATACACACACACACACACACACACACACGCCGACCCCTGCAGTGTAACCCCCCTGCACCCATTCTCACAAACAGGCTGATAAAAGCAACTGTACAGCAGCTGTAATAAAACTTGTTACCAACACAATACAAAGAAAAAATTAAGTTAATAATTAAAACCTTTAAAAAATTGTACTTAAATATTTTGGATTTTTGTGACATTTTACTCTCTCTTAGTTCATGAAATGTTTTATTACTGAATATTTAACTATTTTGTAGATTAAAAATATATAGCTGTGTGGACTTTTCTATTAATGTTGCATGTTCTGGGTTTGCAGTTGCCAATTATGAACTTATTCATGCTCTGTCGTTCTGAGTTGTTCTATATTTATTATGTTTACAGATCTGTTGCCCCAGTCGTGTTTTATTTATATTACGTTAAAATCGCAAGGCTATAACATCATGAGCAAAGCAGATAGCTGTGTTAGTGATTATTCAGTGTAAGAAAAGGAAGCTCTTAGAGGAGAATTTGCAAGACTGATGCTCAAGCGTGCACAATCGCTCACTTGTATTTCTAATACAAGAGTAATGAATAATGACTGCTGCAGTAATTTATCTGAAGAAAATAATCAGCTGCCTTATTTATTTATTTTTTTTTTTAGTTTTACAGTTATGAATTAAGTAGAGAGCATCAAGTAAGCTGCTCATGTTATGACTCCTCAGTTGGACCGGGTGTCTCAACAGCCCTGAAGTGGCACTTGGAAACTCAGCTACCATTTGAGAAAAACTAGCAGTAGAGCTGAACCAGAGACAGAACATATTTGCTGGATTGTGTAGAAATGTCTATACAGGTAATGAAGTCAGGATAAAATTTAATGGAGAGGGAACACTGCCAACAGGCTGTCAAAAGTGCCTTCTGACAGTATAATCAAAACAAGAACGGATCACATGTCAGATAACAAAGAAGCTCTTTCGTGCAGATTTTAGAAACCACTGCTAAACAGTTGTTGTAAACAACATAAATAAAATTAAAAAATTTCTCTATGCCTACCTGATGGGGTGAAAATGAGAGCCTAGTATACTCTACAATGAACAGGCAGTCCAGGAGACAGCTTAATGGCCTCACTTCCAAAAGAACCTTAAAAGAAAAAGTGCCTCAGACTGCACTTGGAGGAACTGCAGTTTCTGCCACTTCTACACTGGCTTCATTTTGCAGCTCTGGAGGTGGACCCTTGGTTAAGGCTGGTGGGTCATTTTTGCTACTATTCACATAATTTAATCAGGTCAGTGCTTTCTCTCCCTTTGGCAATAGTGACTTCCTCTGTCAAGTTTGCCCGAGAGCTCCCTCAGTAACCACTGTCACTCCCTTTAAAAAAAACCAAAAAAAACAAACGAAAAACAAACACTATGGCATCAGTGGCTACCACAGTGTTACACACAAATCCCTGCCCAAGTGTTTGTGTGTGTGGGGGTAATACATAGGCCTTCAGATTCTGCACTGAATGTGGAAACACACACACCTCGCATAAGGGAAAGCCCCCCCCCAGTGACAGTGGAAACTGTTACCACACACAATCATAAACCCACACATGTATGTTTGGCATTGTCAAATCTCTTCATCTACTTGCTGAGCATTTAATGTCTGTGGCCTGATGAACACTGTAGTGAAGCATGTGTGTGTGCGCGCTCTCTCACTTTCTTTGATGTGCTCCTTGGGAGTAATCTGCTTGCAGAGTTGTGGCAAGCGCGGACACACAGAGGCTCAACTCCCACTTCTAAACCTTGTCTAGACTACAAAATTGAGCCCAGTGTTCCCAAAAGCAGGTACACGTGTTTTTATGCCGAGTGCATTTGGAAACATTATCAACATTATCACCCGAAAGCGCGCGCACACACTCCACAACTCACACTTCAACTTTTTCTTGTAGTGATAGGAGACCATAACAGACTTTCTGTGGTGTAACAAGATCCAGTTTGAGTTTGCACAAGTTAAAGTTGATGACTAATAACATTTGGAGACACAATGCCACCAAGGACAGCTTTGCAAAAATCCATGCATACGACCCTGTGAGGCATTTAGGATTGAACTGCTCACTAAATGTTTTATCAGGCAGCATGGTGGCCCAGTGCCCTGCAACACAGAGGTCACAAGCTCAACCCCTGCAGCTTCTATGTCTATCACCAGCTGTGCGTTCAATCAACCTGCCTTGAGCTAAACTCTATAATCAGACTACCTCACCCAGTGTACTGAAAGTATGACTGTTGTCTGTACAGAGGTCACACAATGTGTAAATGCATATGACAAAAAAATCCCACTGACTGTGAAATCAAATAAAAAGTCTGCTTCTCTCTTTGCACCCAAATGAAAGACACTTTAAATTAGACCTTAATAGTTGACTCAGTTGAGCGAGTTTTGATTGGTCGGTTAAACAGGAAGTACAAGTGGAGACACCATTTTAAATAGGATCCTTACTCTGCCCACAGGAAATTACACACAGATCATCTCCATAAAGCAACAAGTGAGAGTTTTTCATGTAGAGGTTCCACTTGTTTCACAGTGCCAGATTTGTGAGTCACAGTATATTTATGACACAGCTATTTCCAGGTAAGGGACTGTGATTGTTACAATCTAAGGATTAACTCTCAGCGGCAAAGCAGATCAATCAGTTTTACATTTCAATGAATACACAAAATTGACCTTGTTAAAGGGGACGGTGATGCCTGCAAATAAGTAAAACATGCTTGTTAGCCTTGTGAAATATTTAGGATGGACTTGAAACAAGGCCACAGAAGCTTCTCCAGCCTACCCACACCAAACATTTTGTCATATTTTTAACATTTATACAACATCATTTTTGTACTACTTTGAAATTACTATGAGTAAGAATCTGAAGCAAGTCATATATTGCAACTGTATATAGAAAATGGAAGTAGCTTCCAGGTCTCAAAAGTGAAGGCAATAAGGAAGTGCCTTTAACCTGCAGTCGTTTTAATGGCCAGCACAGGGAGATTGCTTGTCTTTCAAAAATACTTCTGAATGTACAGGAAGTCTATGGAAAGCGGTCCTTTGTGGCTCCCTTCTTCTGTGACCGATTGATATGTAAACATGTTCCCGATAACTATGGGCTCAGATCACAGTTTGCAGGGTCATACTGACTAAAACATGAAGTTCATTTGTAAATTATGGTCAAAAGGAGTGCACACTTTCAGTCATATCCATCCTACATTTGTCACATCTGGACTCAAAATACTTAGCTTGAGGTGCCATAAAGGGACTTCACTAACCAATAGGTAACGTCATGTCATTCTTTTATTTACAGCCTATGCTGTCATTGTGCGAATGAGATCTGAGAAATTAAATAAAGTCAAGACATATAAAAGGGAATGCTTTTAGTTCCCTTTAACAGCCTTTTCTGTGTTATGACTAGAATGACTTTGGAAAATCCAAAGTTGTGCTTACTGTTCACCTGACTCAGAGACTCACTCACACCTCGTGGCTGAACATACTCTAATTCAACCATCTTGGACTGTAGCTGGCAACTGTAGTCCTTGTTGCTCTGAAGATCAGCTCCAAGCTGGACTGTCTCTCTTAGGAGGACCTGCAGCTGGTGGAGAACTGCTTGTGTCTGCAAGTGCGATTGCATTCAGGTGGAAAAGTGGAGATTGGAATCTGCACTTGTGGAAACTGGATGTGAAAGTGTCTTTGTGTGTAGTTGACGGGATTTTGGAAGGTGGAAGCAACTCTTAGAAACGTTTATGGGATGTGTTTGTATAGTTTTCTGTTGAACATGGGTTTCAACTCTGTCACATCCAAGTCAGAGTAACTGAGAGTGA
>JAMQGT020000172.1:0-19932 GCA_024447675.2 Pterophyllum scalare
AAAATTAAGAAAATAAACATTTGAAATATATCAGTCTGTGTGTAATGAATGAATATAATACACAAGTTTCACTTTTTGAATGGAATTACTGAAATAAATCAACTTTTTCATGATATTCCAATTTTATGAGCAGCACCTCTATATCGTGTATCGCCATTTAGCTAAAAAAATATCAATATTACTTTAAGTCCATATCATCCAGCCCTAGCTGACAGTGAATCATTGTGTCAAACACCAGAAAACGCTGCACAGCAAAGTCCTGAAGACAGAATGCGTCATAAGCACGATAACTTTCAAAGAAGCAAAGGTTTAAATCACCGGCAGTTTCTGTCTTTTCTGGAGGAAATACCTTTTGAATTTGGTGACGTGGCTTATCACACAGAGGTGCAATGAGCTGCCTGAGGAAATTTGTCAGTTTATGGGAAGAAAGAAAGAAATAGAATAGGAGAGAAAACTAAATTGTTTGTTGTTTCTGGACTTTTTTCTGATATCACATCAAAAAACAAATTTGCAAATTTTCATAAGCTTCAAATGTTCTCATTTTCCCTTATGTTATTTTTGCAGAAAAAATATTTTATTTAATGTGTTTGGTTATTCAATTTCATATTGCAAATTAAAATATTTTCAGTTTAAGACTGTTCAGTAAAGGGTAATATTGTTTGGCCTGCGACTTAGGCTGTGTTTTCAATTTTGGCCCGTTCTGCGACTGAATTTGACACCCCTGACTTACAAGATTAATCAAAAAATTCTGTAGTGTGTAGTAAGTTGGTTATGAAGTTAGTAATAAGTATAACTTAGTATTACGTTAAAACAGACAAAAGTGCTCACCTCCAGCTCCTTTTCATCAAAGTACTGAAGCCACTGAAGTGGAACCACCTCATTGAAGCCATCGAGGAACGCTTTGGTTTGACCTTCCACCCCACGAGAGAACCTCCACTCTGCCATTAGACTGCAAGCCAAACAGTACAAATTTACTTCACAAGTTTCACTAATAAATCACTTTAAATGATATTTGAAGATGAGGCTTTTTGTTTGTTTGTTTGCTGTAACGATAAAACAATGGCTGTGAACCTGATGTACTCCTCCTTGTTCTCTTCAGTGACCTGGATGTTGGCACCATTGGGTTTGAGGTCATGAGACGTGATCTTCCCTAAGATCTCCATGTCTACAGAGAAATACATCTCCAGACCGCACTCCTCGATGTTGTTGTCCCTGAGGAAAGACGAGACTGAGATGCTGCCACAGTACAATGGAATTTAAACACAATGTCTAAGTTTATTAATGTGTTTGTTCTGTCTTTGTTTTGACCTCTAATTTATTATTTATTATTTATTTTTTATCTGTGATATTCTTATATTGGCCTTTGTAAGTGCATAACTGTCCTTTTTCCATGCTTCTGTGGTACAAATGTTTTCTTCCAGTGTAGTAATAATAATACCTTTTTTTTTTTTATAAGCACCTTTCATGACAGCCAAGGACACTTTACAGGGGTGAAAACAAGACAAACTACTAAAAGCACAAACAAGAAACTAAAATGACAAAAAGAACTAAAGTGAGTATGCAATTTGGAACAGGTAAGTTTTCAGTTGTGATTTGAAGATATGAAGAGAGTCAATATTGCAAATGTCTGGTGGGAGAGAGTTCCATAGCTGGGGCGCAGAGTGGGAGAAAGCGCTGTTACCCATAGTACTGAGGCGGGCAGGGGGAACAGTAAGGCGAATAGAGGAGGAAGAGCAGAGGGTGTGGGTGATGTGGTGAAATGAGGGAGTTCTGGTGATAATGCAAGCGGCTGAGTTTTGAACTATTTGAAGCTTCTGGAGGGATTTGTGAGGGAGGCCAATTAGAAGGGAATTACAATAGTCAATATGGGAGGTAAAGAAACTATAAACAAGGATGTAGGTGGTATGCGGGGAGAGGGAGGGGCAGAGGTGATTTAGGTTTCCTAGGTGGAAATATGCAGACCGTGGAATTTTATTGATATGGGAGTGAAAGGATAGAGTGCTATAAAGGATGACACCCAGACTCTTAACCTGAGGGGAGGGGAAAACTGAGGCATTGTCAGTGGTGAGGGAGAAACTGCCAACTTTGGATGAGGTGGAGTTTGTTCCAATGGGGAGGAACTCAGTTTTGTCACTGTTTAATTTAAGAAAGTTTGAGGCAAACCAGGATTTGATTTTTGAGTTAGGCTTGGTGGATAAATAGAGCTGGGTATCATCCGCGAAACAATGGAAATGGATGCTGAATTTATGGAAAATATTGCCATGATGAAGGAGGTAAGTGATGAAAAAGAAGGGGCCCCAGGACAGAGCCTTGAGGCACACCTGAGATTACAGGAGAGGGGTGGGATTTGAAAGACTTAAGCTGGATGAACTTTTAGGAAGTTTCTCAGTTCTTTAGGTTGTTTGCTTTTTTAAATCTAAATAAGAGGACAAAAGACAGAGGGCATTGTATGTTGTCTGTATACTGTAAAACTTACCAAACATACCGTAGACTGTATCCATCAAAGTAACTTGACTGGAGGTTATTCAAACTGTCAGTTTGTTCATTGTATTCAGAACCAAAAAAAAATGATGCACTTTTACCTTTTACCTCCAGTCTTATTTCAAAAATATCTCTAGAAATTATACAAAAGTAACTGATAAGCTTTATTTGTACATAATTTTCCAAGAGAAACCTTTTCATTTCTTCTCTTTGCTCTCCATTAGGTGAGCCTAAATAAACTCCACAGCTTGTCTATCAACAAATTTGCTTGACAGTTCTTCAATAAACGAAGAGATAATTTACCTGATCCATATGAGTGAATTGTAGAACTCCGGGTAATGGACTCAAGGTCTTTGAGTATCAGTTTCTTGTTCAGCATGCGTTTGTAGAAAGGCAGAGAGAAGCCCGTGTCAATGAACTTGCCATGGAAAAGTGCCTGTGGGTAATCGAGAGGAGATTAGGTTCCTTTTTTTGCTGGTCAATGCCAAAGGATCATGATGTAGAGATTGTGCACAGTCTCAGTATATTTGCATAATAACAAAATAAATAAATACTGGACTATGAAACCAACACTCAGACATTTAAACACTGACAGAATTTCTCTCAAGCTCTCTTATGATTTTGAAACACCTATTTCCGTAATGTGACTAATTGTAGCCTTAAAATGGCTTGACCAGGTATTAATTAAATTAAATACTGGCCAGTATACAAACACTTTGTATTTCTCACGTGGGCGGACAAACCATGTGCACTCTACTGTAACACAACCAACTGTGTCATCATGATGGTTTTAATGTGTGCGGGAAGCATGTGAACGTGCCATTGCAATAAAGCGGCCTATGAAGCAGAAGTAGGAGAGGTGGTCGGGGTTAATGGCTGAGGCTGGGTTGATCTGAAGACAATAGTTGCTTTTTCCGCGCATTCAAGCAGACAGTACATGGGGTTCAGCACTTCATGGGACAACAAGAAGAACCACTCGCTGTAAAGAAAAGAGGAGAGAGATGTAGAGACATGAGCTGCACATTATCAATTACTGTTTATACACAAATATGTTTTGTCATTCTTTAAAGTTCTAATTATATTATTTTAATGTCGTTATTACCGGGCTAGGCCACCATAATCTAGACCCTCCTCGCCTCTGAAGATGACATACAGTCGCCTCCTCAAGTCATAAGGCTTCAGTGCCATAATCTAAGAGACAGCAAATACACACAACATCAGGTAAGGTATTAACTTGTGTGCTGTAAACATCAGCTTAAACAGAAAGAACACAATAGGAGAAGGACCCACTTACTTGCTGAAAGGAGTCTTCAAACAGCGTCTGTCTGGAGACAGTGATCTTCACATGGCTTGGGAGAGCATTAGACTGAGCAGAGCCAAGAGAAAACAAATGTATTAGAGGAGGATTAGGAAATTGGAAGGGCGAGTAAATAAATGGAAGAAAGTGAGAGAATGAATGAGAGGAAATGCATACCTGGCACAAGTAGCGGAAATGGGCAAGCTTCCATCGGAAGCTGCGCTCGTATGCAATCTGAGGGCCTTTGGTGCTGAGGAGAACAGAAGAGTTAAAGGTGAAATGTGGAATCTGACAGATGCAATAGACAGCTTTCTATGCAAACAGCTTTCAGTCTTTAACCTGCATATAAAATGTGCTTTAGGGATACATTTGGAAAACATTTTCAGAGTTCCAAAAATTACAAGATTTCCTCAAGGGCCAAATGTGAACCAAAACAATAAAAGTGAACACCAATGGGAAACATTTCTTCTAAATCGACATCGATTTTCCCTACCTAATGTACTGCTAGCTGTATATCAACTAAATTAAAGCCCAAAATAACTCCATCTGGACCCATTAAAAACAATACACAAGCACAGAATACTGCAGTTTTCAGGCACCTGGCAAAATCACTTCTGGCATTGTGAAAGTCATGAAGTGAAATACAGAACCCATGAACGAATCCAATTAAATTGAACGGTAATCTACACAGAAGACTTTCCAGTACGTGGATCACTGAAAGTTGTGGTTCTGGTGTCTGGTGATCCACAAAGTAGCGAACCCCTTCCCTTGTGTACCGGATCTCCCAACCCTCAGGCAGAGGATCCTCATTCTGTAGCCTGCAGACACACACACACACACACACACAGAGTTAAATGTACATATGCAGCTGTTGAACACAGAAATCATCTGAATATAGCACAAATTGATATTTAGATGTAATGCTTCAGAATATCTGGCTGCATTTTGTTTCACTACAAAAAGTAGTAATTAAAAACAGCAGTAAAAATAATAAATATATACACACACACACGCTGTTATAGTAAAGTCAGTGAACAAATGTGTGAAGTTTGATGGTCTAGCTTGAACAGCATGCATCTGTGCTGTGAATTTGAACATCCTACATCCACAAAATTTTTCTGAAAACTTGACCTCTGACCTTTGTCCTTACTTGTCCAGATTTTTATTTTATGCATCTATGGTGTGAATTTTAACAGTCTAGGTCATGTTGTTCGAGTTTTGGCTAACATTAAAGTTTTTGTGGAACAGACCCCACCGATGCTGATAGTATGAAAATAGCTCGACTTTTTCCTTTGAAACACCCGAGCTAAAAATTTTGCATTCCTGGGGGGTTACATTACTTTTTGATCTTTTATACTCCATCAGCTAAACAACATATTAGGTCTACAAAACCTGCAAATGTTATGATCATGCGCAACAAGGTGTTGTAGTTTCCTATGGCTTTCAAAACTAATTTCATCTTGTATAATAACTGGGAAAAAAAAAAAAAAGGGGGAAATGACAGGTTTCCTGGCATAGCCACTAAAGTAGGTAAAATTACTCTGATGACTAGTTTGAACTCTCCCTGTAGACAAACTGCAGCATTCTGTGCTAGAAAAGTGCTGTTTTTATAGACAAGTCAATGTGTGGCTAAAAATAAAGTTAATGCAACTAGTGATGAACAGTGAAGTCAGTGCTTTGAACCCTAAAGACCACATCTGTTACAGTTTTCGTGTAGTGTTTTTGTCCCCAGGCACTCACCCTTGGGTTCGAGGGTCTTCCCACTGTGTTGTCTTTGTGTTATGGTTGACAAAGTACACTCTATCGTTGGAGTCAACACGCCTCTCTGAAATATATAAAAACAAATATAATGGAGCGAAGCAAGAGACAGAATGGGCACCAGGTGTCATCACAGTCTTTGCAAGATAATAGTAAGAACTGAAAGAGTGCTTTTTTTGGGGGGGGGGACTGAGGATATTTAAAGACAAACAAATTTGGGTATATTCAAAATATGCATACATTATACATATTAAACAGTTTCAAAAAGCATCTGGCATAGAAATAGATAGTATGTACAGCACTTTGCAAAAGTTTAAGTCACACTGAGATATCTAGCCCTAGGACAAAACACTCAAAGAGAGGTGACTGATTGGTCCAAATTCATTTAGCAGTATGATAAATATCTAACACATGCAGCCATTGACACAAAGAACTGTGCAGCAACAAAAAGAGCAAGGATCCTCAAGCAACAGTGTGGCCTCCAAAGGACTCTAGCAAGAAAAGAGAGGGAACAACCTACTTGCCAAGTAGGTTGTTCCCTCTCTGCACATGTAGAACCATAGCACAACTGTTTTCTTTATCAACAACTGCTGATGTACTCCTAGTTACCATTGCAACTGTAGAACATAAAGGGCTGGCACAAGTAAAAGCAAGCACTGCTTTTAGAAAAAAAAAAAGAAAAAAAAAAAGAACGTGAACTCACCCCAACCAGGAGGTAATGGACCAAGAGGATCATTTTCAGCAGACATCATGGATGCCTGCAAACAAGGAACACACACATAGACATTCACTGGGGAAGCACCAGGAAGGTACAAATCTGGTAACAAATCCATAAAAATAAAATAGAAATATATTCTTTTAAACAAGATTTGTTGATGTGGTGATGCTGAAAGTGGCCTCTGTTGCTGCCTACTGGTAGGAGCTTAACAGCTACTTGGCTTTTTATTTTGTGCTGTAAACTAATCATTCTCAGTGAAGACGACATCACTTATGTGAGCTAAGCTAGCCTCTCACATATTAAGTTCCTGTCTCTCAGCTTTGGGCTAAATCAGCTGTGCTGGGTGCCAAACAGAGTATTGAATCAGTGGGTTTCCAAAACAAAAGTCTCCAAACAATGAGATGAGATTAAGGGTGGAAAGAAGGAAAATGATCATCAATAGCTAGTCTTTTGAATGCCTGAGCTCATCATGGTGATAAGGGTCAACCCGTCTAGTGAGGCAGCTAAGGGAGATGGTAAAATTAGGGATGAAATAACAGAAACCACAGCTGATGTTATCTCTAAACTCTGTAGTTTTACAAATGAATTTGAAGTAAAACATTACTGAGGATAAAAACCATCTCGCAAAGACTTGAAAGTTGACTTTAGCTAGGCATCACATTTCTACATTTATCCTACATCCAACCTAAAGTGATCAAAGGCACTGATGTCTGTTCCGTCTTCTGTACTACTGGGTAAGTGACGAGCTGATAAAATCTGAAAGCTGAGTGTATCCACATGGTCTGCTGAGCTAATGGTGCACAGATTACATAGAGTGGAAAAAATAAATAAATAAAAATAGCAGCATCTTTAGTCAGCTAAATTTAATTTTTATCCTAGGTATTAATGCTGGGAGTTGCTTTTGAACTGTAAATGTGTGCCTTTATTTACAGGGCACTTGTCATAAAATCTTCAAAGTCCCGGCAGTCACTAAGGGCTTGATTTCTCAAGGGATAAGGGAGGTGCACATACTAACATTAATGCAATCGAAATATCATTATTTTGAATGTATTTGAGCCTCTCCTTTAAATGAGGGGCATCTAAGTTACTAGAATATTAAATGTTTAAATAGTATTATTGGGAATAATTCCACAGTAAAGGTGACAAACTGAATTATTAAGCAAAAAAACTCAACGGGCAATATATTTGCATGTGTGTAAATACAAACAAAAGTAAGTTGGTAAGAATAAGAGTGGGTGTGGCGATGACATTCTTACAGAGTAGAGGTATCTCTGGTTAAACTGGTGCATAGCTCCCTGCAGCTGGCTGCGCTGGCTCTGCCACTGCTCAAAATTGCGCACCGATTCCATAGTGGGACGCTGCCATGTGGTGGTGCGGGTGTTGTGGTCCACGTAATAGATCCTCCCTCTATCATCCACTCGACGTTCCCAACTGGTAGAATGAAGGAGATGGGATGGCACAAATGGAGAAACACATACAGTTATTACCGATTCCCCAAACTGACAGGTAGGTGCTTAAATAGACTGAAGTTCTCCAACTGTAAAACAAAAATCATAAGAGAAATAATCTATTTGATGTTACTGAAACTGACCTTATTGCAAGATGAATCTATGTTTAATTTTCTTTGCATATATGGGGTAATATATCCTGACAAGTCTTGATGTTGAAAATAATTGAACTGGAGGAAAAAGTGCCACTACACTTCAACCGGGTGTTTTATCTTTGGCTCTTCAGTTATATTCATATTTCCGAACACTTTATAATGCAGTCATAAAAGTAGCTTAAATGTGTGAAATCTATGGAGAAGTGTAAACTGAAAAAAACCAAAAACAAAAAAAACCAACTCTTTTTAACATCTACATATTTAAAAAAGTGGTTGAAAACCATTAGCACATATAAAGCATTATGGTTACCTATGTAAAAACAAAACAAAACAAACCCTCAAACTGGTGAAGCTGATTATGTTGTAGATCCTTACCTGCAAGAGGGCAGCAGGACAAAGACAGACTCACCCTGGTGGTAGTGGCTGTGGTCTTTCCCAGGTAGTAGTCCTGGTGTTGTGGTCTACATAGTACGTTCTCCCGTGTGGGTCTTTTCTCTGTTCCCACCTGCAAAATTAAACAAACAAAAGCTGAAAAATACTAGCAAATGTCACTATTATTATATGTGTGCACGCAGGTGTTTAGGTCTGCAAACCCTGCAAAGGTTATACTACATTAAGTTTGCATGATAACATGCAGCAAAGTGTTGTAGCTTCCTATGGCTTTCAAAACAAATTTCATCTTGTATAATGACTGAAAAATGGGGAAATGACAGGTTTCCTGGCACAGTCACTAAAGTAGGTAAAATTGCTCTGATGACTCTAGTTTGATCTCTCCCTGTAGACAAACTGCTGCATGCTGTGTATGTGTGGGTGTTTAGGCGTTTGAAAAAAAATGAAGAAATGTTAATCAGGAAATAAGGAGCTGGAGGTGCTTTTTACCCTGGTGGTAGAGGATCTGAGGCTCCAGCATTGGGGGCCTGCTGCCTGGGCTTGGCCCCATCTGTAGTTACAGTTGCACTGCTACTACTGCTACCACCTCCACTTCCTGAAGCATTTGCTTCTCCCAGTGCTGGGGAGGATGATGATGAGGATGTTGTGATGGTGGTGGCCCCTTGGTTTGAAGAGGTGAATGTGGAGGAAGAAGAGGGGGCAGCAGCAGTGGTAGAAACCCCATCCGCAGGTTTAGCAGCAACAGAAGAGGCTGAAGATGATGTGGATGTTGGTAGGGGTTGAGATGTGCTATTTGGTGCTGTGTCAGAGTCTGGCAGGGCAGCATCCTGAATGCAGTCCTCATGGTCACTTCCAGAGGGCAGCACATCACTTCTTGTGGTAGACGACTGCCCTGCAGCAGCATCACAGGACTCCCCATTGACTGCAGGCAAGTCACAATAAGACAAGAGTGTTGTTTACTTGTATGACTTAATCCATCCACGGCTTGATACCACCAATGTCTCAAGGGGAGAAAGAACATGCATCAGATGACAGCAAGTGGCTCTTCAGTGAGGGTCTCTATGTAAATGTATCTACTAAGAACTGGAATTTATGGGTGCAAAATGAATGCTAAGGTTATTAACTGTAACCAAATTTTTAGATAATGAAAACCCTGGTCTACTTCTCTTGCACCAAAAGTAGTCTATAGTGCTCTTATGCTGAAGGTACAAGTGTGGCATTCTCAATGAACCAACACTGCTAGTTCCTGTATGTGTGTGTGTGTGCACGCGTATGTGAGAGAGATAAGCTATGCCAGCCAAAAAAAAAAAATAATAATATTCTGTCATCAACCTCGACTCAGTGTTTCTTGCCCCTCTGCATTACTCTGCTTTCACTTCACTGTTCTTTTTTCTCTCAAGGAGATTGGACAGAGGTGCTGACAGCAGCAGATTACAGGCGTTCCTTAATGTAATTACTCCTCTTCTCTAGTGTTCACTAGTTCCATGTCAACCGTGGAGAACATAAACCTGAGGTGGTCTGAGAACATCCCAGGCATCAAATATTACCAGGGTGGGCTAATAACTATCGGTATTATCTAAATCTTTGACTTGGGCCTGAACAACAGCTTATTCTAGTTATTCAGCAAATATTTTCAAACTAAATAAATTACAGTATTGTGCACATGCAACATGTCAGGGGCATAAAATTAGGTAGGCAGAGTAGGGACATGTCCCTACTAATATTTCTGATTTTTTTTTGGGGGGGGGGACCCTCACTGTTCACTCTGCAGTACACAAAGGGTTAACAGCACTCAACTCTCCTTGACCAGAACAATATCTGTGCTATCTCCTCACCCTCCCTTCTCTGGGCTCAAGATGACAACAAAAGGGCAATAATATAGCAACAACCAATTAGAATTCAGTTAATTATCTTGCCAATTAGAATAACCTGTCACTGTGCCACAGAGGTTTAGAGACTGTGCTGTTTTGCCATTAGATCAGTCACATATCAGCTTGAACAGCATTCTAAAACTAGTTAAAGATCACACAGAAAATCGCCTGCTGCCCCCGTCACTGCCAGTCTAATATAGTGGATGTGTTTTACTTCTATTTATGAGGGACAGGAGCATTCTCCCTCCTGAGAGTCAGTGAGCCATTGACATGAACAGCACATTTGCAAATTAAATGGGTTAACCATCACATCCAAGATATGTAATAAATAAATTAGGAAATTTGCATATTATTAATTTTTTGAATTACTACAGTTCAGAACCTCAGACTTTAAAAGTCTGGACTGAGACTGACTATTGGTGGAACACAACTGAGCAAAATATGTTGTAAAACAAAATAATGTTAACCTGAAGGAAGCACCTCTGGGGGGTTGGCACTGGGTTCATTTCCCCACCAAAGTTAATACTAAACCTACACCCTTGTAAGGTACAAACTCACCGATCCTACTCTCTGTATCACTGTCTGAGGGTTGGTGGACAGGGGTGGAGTTGTTTGTGGAGTCTCCATTGACAGCATGATCAAGAGCAGGGCTGCAGGAGCTGGAAGGCACCTGAACATCCGCACCACTGGAGGCTGAACAGGAACCTGACCTCTGGCCCAAGTCTGTACCATTCACTGTGCTTTAGGATAAAACACAGGAGTGTTAATGTATTTTATCAAATATGATTTCTGCACAGTGAGGAACTACTGTGTGCCATTTCACTGCATGCATGGGTATCAGATTAAAGAAACTGACTTAAAACACTGAGATGATTGTTTTGTAGGGGCAACAGGCCATAATAGGATGATACAGCGATGTAATGAGCACAGCTAAAGAGGCTCTTTTGTGAGCCAACAAAAAGGAACTATTGCAAAACCTGCTGTCGGGGCTAAGCTTTGTCTTGGTGAGAGGTGGGCATCCACTGAGCGATAAGGAAAACTCAGAAAAGCTCATGAATGCAGGCAACACACATTAAAAAGTTTTTTTTTTTTTTAATTAGGCAGCATATCTGTAAGCCATAAAACGTCTCCCTATGCTTAAAACTCAAAATCTATTGTGATGCCAACAGATTTTTAAACACTTTTAAATACTTGCTTTAGGCAAGTAGATGTGATTCTGAGACAAAAAAAAAAAAAAGTAGGAAAACATGCACAGTTTGAACAATACTGCATCACAGTTCTACAGTCATTATGTATTTCGACAAGCACTACTAGACCCACAGGAAGAGCTCCTAAAAAGATCAAGTAGAGGAAAAGTGGAAACAAATTGAGAGGGAAGGAACAAAAGGCACAAGCAAGAGAGAAAAATGTCTGGAATAACACAGATCCCTTTTAACAGTAACAGTTATTTAAAACGAGTAAAAATTTACTGATCACCTTTGATGCTCAACAAGTCTGAACTGCCTGCAGCTGTGTTAACACAAAAACACTAAAATATCATAAAAAGATGTATGATGCATAGACTGTATAAAAGTTGGACATAGCTACAGTGACATCATCCACTGGTTTCTGAAGTCCTGTTTTGAAGCCTTCCGATTGTTTTAATCATCACCATATTGGTTTCAAAACAAGAAGATATGATGAGGAGAAGCAGGTCTGACTGAAACGGCTTACTCATTGGCTAATGTCCTGTTAATCACAAGTCGCTAGCCAATAAGCACACCATGGATAAGCAATACAGTATGGTCAAAATAGACTAAATTTGTTATCTAATATGTACATGAATGAATAAATGGCTGAGCCCATAAACGCAGCAGGAAAGTGTTTACAGCCATTTTCCCCACAGACTTCTGTAGGAGCGGAAGTCTTTATGCAACCACAGCTATCGCCATCTGGTGACCTTCAGATAGAAAGAAGTTTCCACACTGGCTTCATTTTTCAACCCGGAAGCTACATCCATGCTTTATACCGTCTACGGTAGGCTGTTGAAGCATTCGGTGACATTGTAACAAATGTCTGTGCATCTCTCTCATGTATCTGAGCTGCTTAGCTGAATCATCTTTGCCATTTTTGCTGTTTTCACTGATTTGAAGGCAGCACATTGTTGAGGAAAAGTGACATGTGTTTCTGTTTGTGTCTAAAACTCTTAATACAGTTTGTGAGAGCCCCCGTAGAACCCTGATGAAGCCGACAGGCTCTCTTGTGATGAACACAACAGTTCTAACGTCGTTAATCATTTAGTCATAAATATTTAATCCCACAAATACTTGAGGTTCACAACTATTTTTTTGGGGGGGGGGGGTGCGGGATTAATGTAGCAGCATTTTCAGTTTAAACAAACACTAAAGCGCTGTTTCTTGTGGCATCCTTTTAGCACATCCTTCCTTTGATTAATGTTACACTTCGAATTTTCTGCTTATTCCTGCTTTACACAGAAAATAACCTTTATAAATGGAACACGTTTACAAATTATTCTTTAAAAATTGAATTAGGTTCACATTGTTGACACACCCCACCCCCACCCCCCTGCATATTTGCTGCTTTAACTGTCTTGTTTAGGGTTTCACTGTTTAGGTAACAATAGCATGAGAAAATTTTGTCTGCCCACCACAATTGTCCTTCGGCTGGCAATGCCTGCAATCTGTCTGTGTACTTGCACATTTCTGGAACTCCCAGGAAGTGGGAACAGCTTTAAATACCCCACTGTTTGTGTCTTGCAGTTTTCTCAGAAACTGCAATGCAGAGAGAAGCCAGGCAGCCACAACCTCATAACCACCCCTCCATCTGCTGCGATGAGCATAAGTGTTTTTTTGTGGCTTTCCAATAAAAGCCAGTTAGGCTCACTGAAGGGCACTTTTCCAGTGTGACAGATAAGACTGGCACAAGCAGCCAGGGTGAGAACGCAAAGCATAGAGGGGATAGTCTGGACTGAGAAATTGCAAGACACAGAAAGACAAGACACAGACCTCACAGGGCCAACAAAAAAAAAACAGGATATGAGTATCAACAGTAACGAAATATGGCTTAGTGTATCCCAATGCAGCTTACTGTATTGAAACAAAGCTAACACACTTATCTGTTAGCATTCTTTAACTTGAAGATAAGCATGTTCCATTATTAGAAGCACTAATTCAACAGCAAGAACCATTTCAGGCAAAGAGAAGAAGACAAAATCTTCTTTGTAGTGAAATACAACATATGCGGGAAAATAAAATATCCCAAAAAAGATTGGTGTGTTTATTCAGTTTTACCTGTTGGCAGCCCTTGAGGAAGAGGAAGATGAGTCTCCGTTTTCATGGATGGCATCACCATTCTGTTGGACTTCTGAAGATTAAAAAACAAATGTTAGCCTAGAGATATGATATTCATTCTGTATCCACATTTCCTTGTTTATTCACATTTACAGGTGGTAATTGGAGATGACAGACCCTCCTTCAATCACCCACCCCAAACATAAATACTGAGCTCACTGGAGCCATTTGGTGCATTGCCATTGGTAAGTGGTGCCAGTTCCTCCTGGTCAGTGACAGTCAGTCCATCTAGGTACACAGTCAGCTCCCCCATGGGCACTGTGACCCCCTTCTGCTCCACACTCAGCTTCAGCACTTCCTTCACATTCTCTACTGTCGACCCAAAGCAAGGATAGTGTTAGCAACAGAATTACAAATTTGTCAGCAAGGGAAAAACATACAATTGCGTGAAGCTATACTTTTACATCTTTACAGGGAAAAAAAAAAGGATCAGGCCATGTGCCAAAGAGGAACGTTTTCAGAATACATGGTACAGGGGAGCCTGATTTAAGTAATCCTTAAATGAAGCTGCCGTTTTCTGTACAGTTTTTTCCTGCAAACAAAAAACTTTTGCCCCAAAGAGGTTTTGACTTCTCCAACAGAAACTGAAAGGCATCATAACTGAACCCGTTTTTCTTAAGTGGGGTTAAATATACTCAAGCATAAAATACTTTTTTCCCCCTCAAATAACCATCAATAACAGCAAAAATATGCAGCCTTTTGTTGAGTAAGGTAACACACACTCATTGCCTCAGCTATATGCAGAGTTTGAGCTGGGCGATACGCTTTTCTGATGCAGTCATAACTTTGCTTTAGCTAGATTTACTAAACAGCGAGTCACATTACACTTTCTTACACATTAAACTTATGATAAAGATTGTTCATACATTTTCTGTCATGCTGCTCCAAGGCTCGAGTGAGGTCCAACGTGGCTTTGCCCAGCAGAGCATCTGCTTTCAGGGTGTGGTGGCTCCATACTTTGAAATCCACCTGTGTGTGTGGTGTTACATTCCTAGAAAAATTAGAAACAAACACACAAACTGCATGTAATTCTGAAAACTTAAAATAGATAGACACATATTGTAATTATGTAATCGCAAGAAGGAAAACCAGCAGTTAAAAGTTTACTTTGATATAGTTTTAAAGTAAAATAAGAAGGTCACATTGCCAGTATTTTAATCTTTTTACTCTAGGAAGACTTAAGAAAAAAGGCTCTTATTGTTGAAATGCTTTGCTTCACTCACAGATTTTATATAAAGTCTGTGACTGAAGCAGATCCAGATTCTGTGATTTCAAGAGCAACTCTGAAATCTTCAAAGCATTCGTGGGAAAAACTGCAGAATAAACTTATCAGTGAGGCGAGCAAAGGGAGACACGTTGATTTGACGTTGAGCGTATTAATAAGTACAACATTTAAAAGTCAAAAACAGTTCCTTCTCTCAGTATGTCTGCCTCACCCCAGGAAAATCTGAAAACAAACAAAACCACCATTTTGAGGCTTCTTATTTATCTGTTTTCTCCATTTTTCAACACCTCCTTCCCCTTTGGGAAAAACAAAACAAAAAAACAAAACAACTCAGCAATAACTTCTCCTTTATGCTGAGTAACCAATGTACTAACCACAAACACCTCCCCCTTTGATTTCAGCCCTCAAAATGAACACTATACAGCACAGTAACTGTATTTAGGTCTGTGAGTATCCGTGTAAAGAAGAGCATTGAGGATTGACTGTTTCTGAACCATAACAGCTTGCAAAACATCCATGGTGCAGAGACAAGAACACAAACACAGCAGCACTCTGTCTTGTCAGCAATAATGACCCAATCAAGCCAATTAGCATTTGCAACGACATGTTTCTGACATATGGCTGAGCCAGTCGGAAGCCAGAGAGCAGTAAATGTCTGCCGTGTTCAGGATGCTGACTCCATTAAATGATACATCAAGCAACATTTATAGGGCTTTTCTAATCCAGTCTGACCACTCAAAGGGCTAGGGTTTTTAAATGATACAAAGAGTTTTATGTGTTATCATAGAACTTTTAGAGCCTTTGTTTAATACTTTTCAAATCAGATACACGAGGGTTCTCCTGTCCTTATAATTGCCAACAACCTCTTTGATTACATACAGTACAGGAAAACCGAACCAAAAAAAAAAAAAAGCACCACAGAAATGTAAAAACATGGTCCAATACTGGAGAAAACATTTTCTGGAGACATTATGCATGGACATAGCTGTTAAAGAACTAAAGATGGGAGAAGAAAACTGCTTCACTGTGACATTAAAGTAAAGGCATAACCTGCTACAATACACGAAGCATGCTATATGAGGTCAGTCACACAGAACAGAAAAATTACAGCTCCTTACAGAGTGAGCCTCTCGTCCCATTTAGGATTAGAAGAGCTATGAGACTTCCTGGTGTGCCGCGACTCCCCCTCAGCTGTCACCTCCACATAAATGGCAGTCCCAAAAAGGGAACTCTTCTTCCTCTTGAGTTTGGCACAGGAAACTGATGGAGAGAAAAGGAAGGAAGAAAGAAGAACACTGAAAACAGCTACAGTCAAGAATGTTATTTTTACAGCACAAAGGTGACACCTTTACTTGGACAATTAGGTTATAAATTGTGATACATTATTGATTTGTTAGAGGAAAAAAAAAAAAGTATTCACACAGAAAATTACACAGAGCGCTCCAACATAAGCTTTCTGTGGGAGTGACAACACCCTGAGGCTACTGACACTTGTGTTTAACTCACCAATGGCATGGAGCTGTGACGTTCCTCTGTGGTTATGGCTAGTCTCCGCTCTAGACGAGGCCGTGGCCATGTCATACACCAAGTGGGAAACCTTTAAACCCACAAATATTAACCACACAAGACATATACAGTCCAATTCACAAAAGAAACAGGTGAACTCTGAAATGTCTCAATAAAGATATAGAAAAATTAAAAAAGCTGCCTATTGTGAATGACAGATCTGTGGCTGAGGTCCAACCAGCTAACAGCACCCCAAAGTTAATCAACATCCTCTCGAAGCAATTATCTCTCCTCTGGGTGATAAAGTGAGTGTATGTCACCTCAGCAGTTTTTAAAGTCCAACACAGCCGGGCCAATGGTGAGTCTGAAGAAGTTGCAACTTTGGCTACATTTCAAGAAGAAAATGCACATCCAAGTATTCTAATGTGAAATTCAAAGTTGGCCGAGATTTGAAGAGAGAACTCTTCCCCTAGAATCATGAGACAGCGTTCTCACACTATGCCCCAGAGGTAGGATGAACTTTTACTTCCTGTAAGGTGTAAAGTACTTCAAATAAATATCAATGCTGATAAATTTGGAGTTATTATTATTATGTTATTTATTTTTACACAAATGAAGTTATATTTGTATTATTTCAGGGGGAGAACAAAGTACTGCGAAAGTTTTTTTGTGTGTGTGTACTGATACTTGCATCAGTTCAAATGTGAATGGTTCCCAACTCTGATTATAAGTCCACAAAGAAATAACATTGGGGAGAAAAACAAGCAAACAAACATGTATACTTACAACTGGTGTGTGCTGCTAGACCCTCTGGTTCAGCCCACTCCGTGTCCCATGGTTCCTCTGAAACAGAAAGGCAGATATTTTTAGGAGACTGATCAAAGCTGCTAGAAACCGCAGCAGAACAAAGTTTGACCTCTAACCTGATTAAGATATCAAGTCATAACTATGTGTTTGTGTGTCACCCACAAGAAGTGCACACAGTGAGAAGACCAAGTGCTAAAGCTCTATATCTTGTTCTAATATACTTGGGTGGGCCATCCAAGTATATTAATGCCCACTCAAGCATATTTGGCAGTTCATTTCAGCTTTATTTATTTGTTGTTACAAGACAATGACGGCATCTGCAATTAATTAACAGACAATACCCTTGCACTATCCCCACATCCTCCCAGCTCATGTTTGCCTACCAGCAAGCTCACTAACCATGTCGCTGTAGAAACAATTGTCAATATTAGTAAGCTGCTTCTCCAGAGTGTCTCATCATGTGGACATAAAGACTCCAACACCATCATCTTGGACTGCAGTTGGTGACAGCAGTCCTTGCTCTGGAGAGCTACTGTGAGCTGGAAGGCCACTTGAACTAAACATTTCAGCTCACTGAGGTTGCAGAGCACGAAATACCAGCTGAAGTCAAGACAGTCTGGTTGAAGTCCAGTGGGACAAGAGACTCACTGGAGAGACACTGCCCTGTTATTTATTGTTGCCACTTAAAATATTTTCTGAGTAGCATCTTATAAATGTCTAGTGTGTTACAAATAGAATTTAAATCTAACAATTTACTTCAGTTATTGCCACATTTCCAAAGGCCTGACAAGCCTCTAATGCCTAGTTACAGCTGGCTTCTCAAAGTTGGGCTGAGTGGAAAGTCAATTTGTGTATGACTTCTGGACACTAAAACACTGCCAGCACATTAGTCATACACAACTTCCTGCAAAAGACAGTATAGCCATTAAGCAACACAGAGAGAATCCACAGCCCCATATGGCTTCAGTCAGCTGGGGAAAATATACTAAATAAGTATGTGAACTTGACCAGCAGAAATTTTATAACTGTTCTGTCTTTAGGTCATCAACAGCTCACCAGCTCTTCATATCATGTGTGGTTTACAACAAGTTCAGTGGATTCTACTAAAGAAAGCACATCTGAGCACGAAAAATGGAAACAAACTGGTATTTATACAGCGCTTTTCCAGTCGTAACTACCCAGATTGAAAGAGGAACATCACTCAACTGCTGATTTAATTATGCAATCAAAAACAACAACCAATATTTCATATATTGGTGATATTTATTCACAAATGTTTTTAACAGCTAAAAGAAATTGACAACTTAAAAAGCTGTTAGTTGCCCAACTAATATGCACCAAGGACTTCAGCTAAGCATGTAAATATAGTGGTTTTTTTCTTCAATATCTGTTTTTAAAAATTCAATAGCAAGTCTAAGGGCCAATCAATAATTTATTTGTAGCATCCCGATACTCAGGTGAGACCAGATGAGGACTCAGAGGTTAAAAGTGCAACTTTCAAAATAATACATAACCTTCCGGGTTCGCTTCAGTTTTCTTTGTATGGCTCTCGGACTGTTTATTTATTTTTACACTGGGCACCAGCAGTGTTGGCACAGGGTTAGATTTGCTTACAAAACAGCAGTACCCTGCTTACTGCTACACATACATTTTGTATTTTGTGACACTTGTCTGATTGTGTGCCTACTTTATGCCAATAGTTGCACAGCAAAGGCTGGCTGGTAACTACAGTTGTTAATCTAAGTGTCCACTTAGCCAAGAAGAGTCCTTTATTAAAACACCTGCGCAACCAGCTTTGCTGTCATTCTAATGCATTGTTCGTCTTCCTATGACCTAATGACATGCATAACAATTTAAACGTGGCCACACAGGTCCGCTGTACTACTCCTGTCTACCCCGGAACACATCTGGGAACACCATGAGCACAACTGAAGCATAAATATACATAAAGTATAAGCATCACTTTTACCTGACAGAAATCATCATGTTGAATTTCTGTCTAGCAGAGCATCACCTGTTCTCTCACATTAACAATTGATTTCAATACTGCACTCTCACAACACTTAACACACGCTAAGCCACTATATTCCACTACACTTTGCTGTGTTATACTGAGCCACTTTAATGTCATCTGATATTTGCGTGCTGTTATTACTACTACAACTTTGGGACAAATACTGTACATCTAATCTTATCTTTTGTTAAAATAATGAGACAGTAAGTATTCTTACACTGCCCCAGCATACAATAAAAGACATTTTTTTAAGTCTGTGTTGGCAAAACACACTAGTTTTACACAACAGTAGCAGGCTACAACTCCTAATTTCACCCAAAGCTGTTTTCTCTGCTTTGCAAAGGTCAGTGTCTTTGCAAGTGAGTGAGAGCACACAAAACAAGCATATTTTAGAGCCAGCAAGCAAATAATGCTGCCTTAACAGACACTTTTCTGTAAGCAATTTTCTCCCAATGGATTCACAGCATGTGACAGCCTAAATACTAAACCACTGTTCATAGCAGAGAGACAGCAAGACGCTCTCTAAGAATCCTGAAACACAATAGCAGATACTGTATAAACATAAACCTTTATCAGCCGTTCAAACAAACACAGCCATGAAAGACCATTTCTCGTTGAGACCAAGCCTATCCTCAAAAGGGAACTGGAAGGCAAGTGGGCCTAATCATTACTGACAGGGATTCCCATCAAGGTGTTAGCTGAGTCCACATAAACACGGGCTTTCTGACATTCCCTGTGTGGGGCTCAGAGCTCTGTCTTTAAAGCCAGGGAATCTCACTGTGCAAGTGTTACATGTTCAGCCAATATTCACAGAAGAACTTAACTAGCAACAATTCTGAAATAAAACAGCAGTGTCCTCGGGTTAGGTTCATGTTTAAGCAATACGTAACTCAACCAATAAAGGTCACATAA